>CM056050.1:80318980-80511480 GCA_029574335.1 Rana kukunoris | reverse complement strand
AGTGACCCAAATATGGATCGCATTCTGAGGGCACAGCAAGTCTGAAAGACGCCTTACTGCAAAATTGGCTTTCATTTAGAAAAGTTCATGCATTCCAAAATCCAAGTAAATAAAAACAAGAAATGTTGATTTACTTCAGTGACATTTGTAAAGTCATGAAATGTATGGAGAATTGTCATACTGGTATAGAGCCGGCTTCAGGTTTTTGCTTTGACGCACCTGCAGTGTCTTTAGTGGGCTTAAGCTAAAAGTTCAGTCGGGCTTTATTAAAGAAGGTCATCGTGACAGCCAGGCAGCTGGCATTTTAAGCATGGCTCAGCATTTTATCTCTTATTGCAGGTCTACATTATTCCTGCACATGTCTGCAACCTTTACCTCAGGAAAATGTCTGTATAGTAAAAATAAGATCTCTTTGTAGTTTTCATGCTGTAAATAAATCTAATAAATGTGGTGAAAACGCGGCCAGGCAATGAGGCTTTAGCTGTCTCATGCTGTTCTCAATGTTACTTAAATGCTAAATATTGCTTTCATGTTTTTTGCTTTTGGAATTTTCGTTTCCTGCTAAGCTAAAGTGTAAACAATGTGATAATGAGATTTGTTATATATTGTCTGCGGTAAATTACACCACAACAGACTGGAAATATTAAAATCAATATAGTAATGTTTGTGGCTTTTTAATAAGCCTTTTATTCATTTTTATGGTTTTTCCTTGGTTGTCTCTGAAAGGATCTGCTGATGTAATCTTCCACAGACAGTCATCATTTGTGTATTCAGCATTCTTTTCACAATGCCTCGGGCACCCTGCAGTCACCCACTGATGTGCAGATTTTACCCAGACTCTACTGAGCCATACTTAACCTTACTTCAGTACTTTAAAGAGGTTGTAAACTCAAAAATAAAAAAAAAACAACAAAAAAAAAAACCTGGAAGACAAAGACATTATGAAATACCTTAGAACGAAGCCCCTGCAGTGGCGCCTGCACACCGCTGAAGATGGCTGACTTTTTTCCTTTTGGTGTTTCTTCTGAGTTTGAGGACTCTGGATCTGTGAGTGGCCAGAGCCATAATGACGTGACTCCCATGCATGCGCACGGGAGCTGCTGGTCACGGCACAGGGCTCAGAAGAAGCAGCATTAACGGCGGTTCCTTCAGTACTAGTAAAAGGGATTGATTTAAATCATAGTTTTTAAAGAGCAACTGTAATTTCTGTCCCTCAGCAGCTCCTCCTCTGACCCGCTGTTGACTCACCGACAGTCCCATTAAATTGAAAGGGGTGTTCCAGCCAAAAGTTTTGTTTATTAAGTCAGCAGCTACAAAAAGTGTAGCTGCTGGCTTTTAATAAACAATCACTTACCTGCTCCAGCATTCCAGCGACGCGCCGGGGGGGGGCGTCCGCTCCTCTCCCCCACCCCCCCCCTCCCTGTCCGGCGTCTTCATTTCTACTGTGGGCACCCGGCTGTGACAGCCTTCGGCTTCACGGCCGGGCACCCACTGCACATGCGCGAGCCGGAATGCGCATGCGTGCGGCGCTGCTCACCGCTGATTGGACAGGCGATCGTCTAGGACCTGTCAGTGTCCTAGATGATCGCCTACAGGGAGGGGCTGCAGTAAGGCGATTAAGCCTAATCGCCTTACCAGCCCCTCGGCGGAAGTAGGAAGTGAGACAGGTAGTCCCACTCACCCCAAAAAAAATTACATGCCAAATGTGGCATGTAAGGGGGAGGGGAGTGGATTAGGCGGAAGTTCCATTTTTGGGTGGAACTCCGCTTTAATGGGACGCATGTGTAATGCGACACAACAAGGTGAGGGGACGTGCTGGCAGCAGGTAAGTGGATGCCCGCCATGATGGATCTGAAATGACGGGGTGCTCTTTAAATGTAAGCACTTATTCTTGCTGGTAGTTAGAATATTTAAAATTTACAGCCAAAATGAAGGTTTCCTATTTAGAATAATAAACTGTCAGGTTAGTAAAACTGCGATATCAGAACTGATTTAATCATACAGTTTGTCGTGTACATAGATTTGCAAAACAATGGGATAAGGGAATATTGCTGAATTTTGTTTTATCTCATGGTTACTGTGACATTGTGAGCATGTTATCTCAGCTTGCAGAGCTTGGATTCATTGAATGCGTTTCCCAAAAATGTAAATACAGGCATACCCCACTTTTAAGTACACATTGGGGTTAATTTACTATCACTGGGAAGCGCAAAATCAGGCTCACTTCTGCAAAGAAACCAATGAGTTTCTAACCACAGCTTGTTCAATTAAGCCTGGTTATAAAAACCTGGAAGCTCATTGGTTTCTAGACAGAAATGAGCCTGATTTTGCACTTTCCAGCAAAAGTAAATATACCCCATTGTGTACTTAAGTGGGGTATGCCTGTATTGCAGAATATACAGCCTAATGCTACATAACGTGGCTCCATTTCATGCTGCATAAACTAAATTATTAATGTCTGTAATCTTAAATAAAAAAACATCCTTAAATAGACTTTTTACCCCAAAAGCGTTTTATTTTTTTAATAAAAATCAAAATTGATTTAAATCATTAATTTTAATCCACCCTGTTCAGAACGAATGTGCAGATGACGTCATTGGCGGTGTATACAGTAAATATCTACAGAATTATGCTAGTTTTAGGAGATATTTACAGTACCTACAGGTAAGCCTTATTATAGGCTTGCCTTTTAGGTACAATTAAAAAAAATATATATATATTTTTTAAAGGAAAATATACTTTTTTTATTATTTAAAAATACTGAACCATTTTCTGTATTTGTCTGATGAAGGCTAAGCACATAAAGTCAAAATGTAGTGAGCTATTTACAGGAGAACTATATGCATTTAGGATACCCCTTTTGTAACCACCTGACACATGCCACTGGGCAGCCAAGGTTTATATGCCAAGGGAGTACTCGCTGCACGCTCCCATCATAAAGACCGAGTTGTTGAAGACGGGGTAATGATTGGTAGCAGGTGAAACTGACTTCCAGTGATGTGACCACTGATCGCAAATCCTTCCTGCCGCTTGGCTGGCAAATTTTCATAGGTCTCAAAAACCGCATCAAAAGCGCAACACAGGTGATTGCTAATACATTTTTTTTTTGCGTTTTCAATGGGGAGGTGCGTTACACTGCAATGGAAGCGCAACAGTCCAGTGTGAAGACATTCATATTGAAAAATAAGCATTTTATTGCATTTTTCTTTACTTTTTTTTTTACTGCAAAAAACCCTTCAAAAACTATTAAACCGTTGAATATATCACAATTTTATATATTTTCTTTAAACTGTCCATTTCGTTTTGGTTTTTAGCCAAGTGCATTCTGAATTTTCGGTTTCTGTCAAGCATTTTCATTTCGGTGCACCGGTAGGCAGGAGAGAGGACCTTGGAAAACTGGGTAAAGCTCCCCTTTAAATAGTTTGTACTGCATCTGAGCTCATAGGAAGATTAAAGTGTATTGCCTCAATAAACCAGTATAGTATGTAGGGATGGGTACCATCATCCTATAAATAGGTAGTCATGGGGAGAGGAATGGCCCATACACACGATCCGAATATCGGACGACGGATCGTATGACTTTTTTCTCTTAATAGTCGCAAGTAAAATAAAATAGGTTATTAAAGTCACAAATTCTCGTACGACAAAAAAATAATAATCGTAAGTGATGTCATGTGTTGTAATATATTTGTATTGTATTTTCGAACGACAACTATACTGACTTAAACGAAAATTGTACGATCTGACATCGTACAAAGAAAATTTTCGCGCTTGTCCGAACTAATATCAGATGAACGGTCGTGATCGACTCTCGAAAGTAGTGTACACACGATCCGAAAATCGTACGATCCATCATCGGACGATCGTTTTCGTCCGATATTCGGATCGTGTGTACGGGCCAGAAATGGTCAAGGGCTACTCCAAAGTCGTTATAAAAAAATTCATTTATTACAAAAATACATAAATTAAAATACAACAAAACAAAAATCCCTATTTTGTTGTAATTTATGTATTTTTGTAATTTTGGAATAAATGTATTTTTTATAACTACTTTGTTTACTTTCTTGGTACCGAGATATTCCTGAACATCATTGGCATCTTAGGGCAACATTTGGAGTAGCCCTTGACTACTCCTTGACTCTCTATCCCCTTCAAGAGCTCATAGGAACATATGCACACTGATGTGCACCGCTGTCACTGATGACTAGAGATGGGCTTGAGCGTGTTTGAAATCCCACATGTCCGATCCCGCCAGGAAGCCGACACTGCACACGGCTAATCACAGGCAGTGAGACATTTTCCAATCTGTATAGCTGCAAACCAGGAAATGTCTTACTGCCGGGGATTAACGCTGTGCAGTGTCGGCTTCCTGGCGGGATCGGACATGTGGGATTTTGAACACAGTTCGGTCTAGATGGCTAGTTGTGAAAAATATTTGGGTATGTGTAAATATCCTACATGTCAGGCCCCGTACACACGACCGAGCTTCTCGGCAGAATCCAGCGAGAAGCTCGCTGGGATCCATATTCTGCCGAGAAGCTCGATCGTGTGTACGTTTTTGCCGAGCAAACTGACGAGCGAGGCGTCGAGCCAAAATAGAGAGCAGGTTCTCTATTTCCTCGACGGGCCATCGGGACTAATGGCTCGACGCCTTTTTCCACAGCCTGGTCGACGAACTCGACGGCCGGCCGAGAACCTCGCCGGGCGGAACGATGGGTTTAGCCCGACGAGGTTCTCGTACGTGTGTACGCGGCCTCAGCCATGTTTGCACCTATCTGAGAGGTGCAACTTTTGATACAGTCACATTATTACACGGTTACTTCCCAGGTGAAGTAAACGTTAACTTCACCTTCACACTTCACACTTTTACTAGAGAAGCTCTGTAATACAGTGCTGTTGAATTTCATCCCTTCTTTGCCCTCTGTGGAATGTTCCTCCTTGCTACATTAATCACAGCCAGGGGTCTTGTGAGAAGCACATTCTTCAATACATCCAGCATAGCACCTCCTGGTATTCTTATCTTTTAAAGCCAAATTGTTAGGCTATATGTTGAATGTGTGTATTGTGGCCATTTGTCCAGATAAATTACTGTCAATTACCACTTATACATGTGCTCACACACCACAAGATAATAAATGAGCCTCCAGCAGGCCTATCCAGCAAAGTAGTACACAGAGAAGTGGAGGCATGCAAAGAGCAGTAACCTACAGTTACATCTAAACCCCTTCCCACCTCCAATCTTCCAGCCCTTTATGAACTTCTAGATGCCAGGAGGTGGAGACAGGCATTTAGGTTATGTGATTGGCTGTCACAGTGATCACATGATTGGAAAGCTCCTGATCGTAAGTATGCATCTGGAGATTTCCGGTCCCCACTGGTGACGCAAAAAATAAGTTTTCCCATGCATTGGAAATGTGCTCCACACTGCCACAGGACAACTGCTTGGTTTTGTCTAGGGGAGAGGAGAACATAGATATACTTCTCTGCACAGAAGACCAGTCCCTGTGGCTCCTGGCCCCCCGTCGCCCCTGCGGTCCAGCAGTCTTTTGCTGGGTTTGGTTCCTGACAATCCTCACTCCCATAGACCTGCTCTGGAAGTGAGGCTGTCGGGAACAGTCCACTGCTGGATCATGGGGGAGGATCGGGTGAGTATACAACTTTCTCTTCATCCCTAGACAAAAGGCACATTTGACCAGTGCAGTGGGTACACAGACACACTGCATGGGAAAACTGTTTATTTGCCCAGAGTTGGGCTTTAAAGCTATCATTCCACTGTAACGCAAATAATCTACAAGTGGTGTGAATTACAAGCATATGATACTTTGTCCAGAACTGGTTGGCCCAACAGATGACCATTTGATGCTAAAAGTCACCTTTAAAGCATATATCCACCCTAAAGTGAAGATCCGCTGATCGGAACCCTCCCCCCTCCGGTGTCACATTTGACACCTTTCAGGGGGGAAGGGGGGTGCAGATACCTGTCTAAAGACAGGTGTCTGCACCCACTTCCGGCCCACAGTTTTGGGCAAAAGACAGGTTTTTCCCGTTGTGTGCTGGGAACTCTCGGCTCCCAGCACACAGCGGGAGCCAATCGGCGGGCGCAGCGTGACTCGCGCACGCGCCGTAGGGAACCGGGCGGTGAAGCCGCAGCGCTTCACTTCCTGGTTCCCTCACCGTGGATGGAGGGGGGAGCAGCAGAGAGACGAGCGATAGCTCGTCCTCTGCTGCGGACGCCGCTGGACTCCAGGACAGTTAAGTGTCCTATTATTAAAAGTCAGCAGCTGCAGTATTTGTAGCTGCTGGCTTTTAAAAAAAACTTTTAATGGGCCATCCGCTTTAAGAAATCCAAAATGTCATTGAGTGTTCAGGTTACTGGAGAGATGCCTGCTGCTATCCATATTGCACTTTATTAAAATCCTAGGTGTCCAAGTATCAAATACACTAACAAGATGGAAATTACACCAATTTACTCTGGATGTGTTACGAAAAATCAGTTTCTGCCCGAAAAGAACATTAGAGCAAGATTGTTTGTTCACATTGAACATACAGGGAAAAAGCAGAGCACTTGAAACAATCAAAAACAGCAGTTTGGTTGCAGTAACAGTAAAAACATTTGCAACAAACTGAAGACAGCATTTCAGGAAAAGAACCTCATAACTTTGAAGCTTGGTGGTGGTAAGTTTAGCTTGTTGCGCCACTTTAAGCAGGAGAGTTTTTTCAGGGTTAAACAAAGTGCTTGTGTGTATCCATGTGCCAATCCAGAGAGCAGTCATGAATGTGTGTGAGGATTGCCACTCTACCCAACCAGCCCGTACTGTCAGAAGGTACTGGCCTCTGCTAAACCTCACCCACTGTTGTTTTGCTCCACCCACCAAGGTTTAGTCCCTATGACTGTGCCCCTGGTGGGCAGGGAAAATGTGTCGGGTGGCGTGGTTTAGGGTAGACCTCGCACACGCGGGGCGATCCTTACTCATTCATGGTGGTGGAAACGTTATATAATTTGGGGGTCTCTTTGCTGCTTCAGAGCTTGGGTAGCTCGCAGTCGGTCAACTTCTGCATGATATCAAAGTGTGCTTGATAAGAATGTGAGGCCATCTGTCTGTCTAAAAGTTGAACCTGTTGGAATGCCATTCAAAATAAATGTGAAATTTAGCTTAACTGTCAGAAATATGAGGTTGTCATTGACTTTCTAAAATTGGCAGTTGTCTGGCTGTCATGCTTCAGTTCTGAAGCCTCGTACACACTGCCAGGAGAGCATTTGGCCAGGAATCCTGGCCATGTGTATGCTCCCTAGCAGCTTTCCTGTCAGGAAAACGGACGAGAATCTTGATGGGAAAATGGCGTTTCCCGGCAGAGTGTTTCCTGCCGAGAATACCGGTCGTCTGGATGCGGTGAAAAACCCCTGCATTCTCGATAACACTTTGACGCATGCATGGTAACATACAAGGTTAGTGTGGGGTGTAGCAAGATGGCGGCGACGGCATTGAATGTGATGGGACACCGGCTCGTTGTAGTTGATGACGTCACCCCGTTCTTGCCATTCAAAAGAACGGTAGGTTTTTGTGTGTCCGTGTTTATACATGGCTTTTCAAGCCTGCCAGGAATCTCGTTGGGAAAACTAAAGTTTTTTTTTTTCCCTCGACGGGATTTCTGGTCTTGTATACAGGGCTTGAGACTCCAACTCAGAAAAAAAGGATGCGCCTAGGAGATCTGACTTTGCTTACTGCCAGGGCCGGATTAACAGAGGGGCTGATGGAGCTGCAGCTCCAGGCCCCTTTCTCAAGATAGGCCCATTTGCCCCCCCCAAAAAAAAAAAAAAAAGTTTTTTTTTTTTTTTTTAGATCGACTTCAGGGGTTGTAGCTCGATGACCAGAGGTCACAGAAACCCCACATTTGGGGGATAGTCAGTTGAAGACCTACCCCACAACCGGTCAAAATATGGGATGGCTATCATTTATGGTTCCGGAGATACGGGCCTGCTTGCACAGCCTGTCAGAAGCTACATACAGAGCAGCCATTATAAATACAAGCTGACACACTGCAGCAGACTGAGAAAAAAAATCATCATTTGTTTTTTGCTAGAAAATTACTCTCTGGTGGTCTTTGCAACTTTTTATGTTGCACGGTATAGAGCTGCACGATTCTGGCTAAAACAACAACTGCAATTTTTTTGCTTAGAAGATAGATCACGATTCTCTCATGATTCGTATGGCATAACATCGTCTTTCACATTAAAATGGAAAAAAATGGGCTAACTTTACTGTTTTGTTTTTATGGTTTTTATTATTCATTGAAGTAGGCAAATTCAGCGTGACATAAAATATTGCAGCAATTGCCATTTTTGTCTCTGCTAAAATATATATAATGTTTGGCGGATCCAAGTAATTTTCTAGCAAAAAATATTGCTTTTTAACTTAAACAAGTGTTGGACTTTAAGTGGTTACATTTCTTGCATTTACACACAGAAGTTTGTCCTAAAAAGGAAGTTGGTTACAATGTTTCATGTTGTTTACAAACTTGGCAGACTGCCCGGATATTTTCTTTACACACAGAAGTGTATCCCTTTGATATAAGAAGAATGCGTTAGTTACAATGTTTCCTGCTAAGAACTTGGCAGACTGTCCAGATATTTTCTTTTGACAGCTGAAAGTCTCTCCATTTGTTATATGAAAGAATCAGCAAACTCTGCATTGGAGATGTCAGGGGGGTTGAATCAAGATCACAATTTTAACGATTAATTGTGCAGCTCTAGCACGGTACTGTATTTGCGCAGCAATTTTTCAAACATGTTTTTTTTGGAAATAAACTGTTTCATACATTAAAAAAACACTAAAGGTAGCACGATTTTTTTTTTTTGGTATCCTAAGCGATGCTTTAAACATTTTTTAGGTTAGATGTTTAGAGTTACAGAGGAAGTCTAGTGCTAGAATTATTGCTCTCGCTCGAATGATCGCGACGTATGTAACCTGTGTGTATCTGGCTCTGATACTAGCCAGTGCCTACCCAGCTACTGGCTGGTATCTCTCCCCAGCCTGTCCCCACACACCCTCTCACCTGCTGACCTGTAGATGGGGGAATCACTCCTGTAGTGTTATTGTGTCCTGCCAGTGAGTACAATGATCAGTGTTGCTATCTATAGCTGGCAGCACTGATTGTTTTTGGAAAAACAGGCTGGTTGTACTCAAGTCGATTAATAGATTGACTTGTGTAAAACCAGCTAGCCCATATATAGATCGGCTATGGCTTGTCTCGGAATAATTGGTGTAATTTCAATTCATGTATTACCCGCTTAACCACTACGCAGTCCCTAAACATCCTTCCACTCCTATACATTGTGCCCACTGTCATACCCTCCACACTCCTCTCCTGTACATAGTGCCCACTGTCATACCCTCCACACTCCTCTCCTATATATAGTGCCCACTGTCATACTCTCCACACTCCTCTTGTACATAGTGACCACTGTCATACTCTCCACACTCCTCTCCTGTACATAGTGCCCACTATCATACCCTCCACACTCCTCTCCTGTACATACTGCCTGCTGTCATAGACTCCTCTTCTGTACATACTTCCCACTGTCGCACCCTCCACACTCCTCTCCTATACATAGTGCCCACTATCATACCATCCCCATTCCTCTCTTGTACATACTGCCCACTGTCATACCCTCCACACTTCTCTCCTGTACATACTGCCCCATCATACCCTCCACACTTCTCTCTGGTACATACTACCCTCTGTCATACCCCCACACTCCTCCTGTACATACTTCCCACTGTCATACTCTTCACACTCCTCTCCTGTACAAACTGCCCACTGTCATACCCTTCACACTCCTCTCCTGTACATAGTACCTGCTGTCATACACTTCTCTCCTGTACATACTGCCCACTGTCATACCCTCCACATTCCTCTCCTGTACATACTGCCCACTGTTATACTCTCCACACTCCTCTCCTATACATAGTGCCCACTATCATACCGTCCACACTACTCTCCTGTACATACTGCCCACTGTCATACCCTCCACACTCCTCTCCTATACATAGTGCCCACTATCATACCCTCCACACTCCTCTCCTGTACATGGTGCCTGCTGTCATACACTTCTCTCCTGTACATGATGCCCACTGTCATACCCTCCACACTTCTCTCCTGTACATTGTGCCTTTTGCTGTACCCTTTGCACTCTTCTCCTGTACATAGTGCCCAATGTTAGACCCTCCACATTCCTCTCACTCACCTGCACATACTTCCCACTTATATACCGTCCGTACTCCTCCCCTATGTCGCTTACCCACAAAAACAGTTCTTTAAAATGATACTGAATACCCTCAATGTTACCAGCTCTAGAATGGACACACTTGTTAGTTCAACTAAAGGAAATCTCAGTTCTCATATTTGTTCTGTCCCATTATTAGAACTTATTTAATGTTGTGATTACTACGGTGATGTACAGAGGAACATCGGGGATCTCAGCTACTTTCCTGACATTACTACTTTTTAGAGGCCCTGGGGTAGGTTATGCCACAATGTACAAATATGCACAGCATATTAGCACATTAGGGTACACTTACATTTTCAGACTGGGCCCTCCATTGCTGCACTGTGATTCCCACGCATTTATTTATTATTTATAAAAGGCCCCACCAAAATCCTCAGCATCAGGCCCATGATGTTCTTAATCTGGCCCTGCTTACTGCATACATGTCCTGAGTCAACCACTCAATGAGTGCCAATGGTAACCTGACCGAAGCAGTATGTTCATAAAGAAAATATGCATCCCCAAATTTCTGTCATTACAAGATTCCTTTCATTTAAAATTCAGCAGCAGTAAAACCGGCAGGTGGTTGGGTCCCGTCCATTGAGTTTGCATAATTGCCGTCCATGTGATAATGCCTACTCTGCTGTGCAGTCTTATAACAAAGAGAAATTAATGGATGACAACACGGTTTGCAGCAAATCCGTAATCTTCAAGCAGGTACAGCAGTTCCTGTGCATTTCTAGTGGTCATTTTAAGAGATTGTTAGGAGTTGCCCTTTAAATAGAGCCCATGAGCCAGTTTTCTCACTTCATTAGATCTGAATTGGTGTGATGCGTCTACAAATACTGGATATATGGCGAATTGGCGATTTGTCCTTTTCTCTCTTGTGATTTTCTGCATGATCGCTATCTTGCTGACTGCATTTTTTTAGATCTCTTACCAGCAGCCTACAGCTAGCCGTGTCCTGGTCTACACTCCTAGATTCATTCCTTTAGATTACTTTGTAGCCCTTTACTATATTATGGAATGCTATTATGGAAAGACGGTGTTTCTGTGCAGGGTGATTGCATTTTCTTTAGTTGGTGTGTATTGAACCGTTTAATACTGCCGCGTAAGTAAATGTTCCATTTAATAATGTAATGCTCCTGCATGCATTAAGAAGTCAATAAGATTATAGATGAAGCAAACCACAATTTGTCAATTACTAGTGGCACTCCACCGAATGATTTTACTGCTGTTAACACTTTTTGCTTGCTTGCTGATTGCTAATCAGGAGTTGCATATCACATGCATTAGTTCGCTATTGTGCTGGATAAAAAAAAAGTGTTATGGATGTAACGGTTGGCACTCTTGGACTTTGCCAACCTGTGCCTGGAATTGTGCTTTAATGGTCCAAATATGTGTATGTATATATATATGTGTGTGTGTGTATATATACATACACACACACACATACACACACACACACACACACACACATACACACACACACATACATACACACATACACACGCGTATATATATATATATATATATATATATATATATATATATTACACACATGCATGCATATATACATACACACTATATATATATATATTTATATACACACACACCTCAAAATTTCCACTCACCTACTAGCATTTGGCGAGTGGATTTGAGCTGGGGGCGAGTGATGACAGGGCTGCATGACCAATCTCCCTCCAATTTGTGCCTACACTTAGAGTCCCGATGAGATTGACGGCCGAAGAGGAAAGGTGCATGCTCGGGAAAAGTAGTCTGGTGAGTCGCGCACAGGCAGAACAGTACACAAAATCTCTCCTTACAATTCTCATTAAGCCATGGGACCTAACAGTATGACCTCTCCAAGCCTGCCCCCTCCCCCCGACCAATGAAGCCCCTTTAAAATTGCCCTGGCATGAGAGCGGCAGCCTTCCAGTTTGTGCAGTTTTCTTCTCCTTGTGCTCTATGCAAGTGTCCAACAGTTTAGCCTGAGCAGACTGGGCTCAATGTGTGCTGTGCAGTGTCAGTGTGTGCACTGTGCTATTGTGTCAATGGCTGTTCCGTTGTGTGGATCTCAGCGCTGGATTGTACTCCCTCCCGCTGTGCTGTAGCTCCTCTCCTCACTGCCAGCCTAAATAAAAAGAGGAAGTGGGGACATGCAAGCGTGGAGCCGCACACACAGGCTCCTGATGATGAGATGAATAGGAGAGGGAGAGAGAGAGAGGATGGATGGGAGTTGCAGAGGAGACAGCAAGAAAATGGAGAAGACGCAGTTCTAGTGCCCTATCCCTCTGGTTTTCCCCCAATGCCCTGTCCCTCTGGTCTGCCCCCAATGCCCTGTCCCATTTTGTTAAAGTTGTTGTTGGTAATATTTAATTGTGTAACTTGATTCTGCATAAAACATTTAACAGTGTCATTCCATGAGATAATCTACGAGGACGTGTTTACGGGTGCAATTAGGCGCAGGGCAGTGTATGAATTATGTGGGGCAACTGGTGGCGAGTAACTCTTGAGACCTGGCTAGTAGCTCAGGACTTGAAATTTTGAGCCCTGATATATATAGATATATATATATATATATATATATATATATATATATATATATTAATGAAAAAGGTATATATTTATTTTTATATACGTGGCTGTACCTTCTATCAAAGTCCTTGATCGTATATTTTTACTCAGGCTGAAATGTCATTTAGTCTCCTGAACCCATGTGGAAGTATTTCCTCGGTCTCCTCTCCCACAGTTTTCAGACTTCAACCCTGTAGAAGATCGCAAGGTGAGATGCTGCAGCTTGGGGAAGATCTGTCACATTTGTGACTGATTGCTATCTCTGAATTGGCATCTCAACCCAGAAAGGAAATATGATGCTGGATCAAAGATGGCACCATCCTTCTGGCAAGAAAATTGGTTTTAAGCCGCCCATACATGTAGTGAAATTCCAATGGTCCAGCCAGCACTGGCTGAAATCCATTAATGGGCAGGGAGAGTAAAGTCGATCTACTGATGGACTTCTGTACAACCACTCGGTCGGTTTTCCCCTCTTAATCGGCACCGTCGACTGTAGCCGGTAGTGCTGATCATAGAATTGATGACACGAAAGTCTCTCTACTGTCGGATTACAATAGCTCAGTGGGGAGAATTCCATAGTGTGTGGATGGGGGAATCAAGATTCGACAGGCAGACATGCTGCAAACATATTTTTATTTTTCTGTAGGGTTCAAAAATCGTTATTTTCGTTGTTTTGAGCCACATTGAAGATATTTTTGCTGACTTGCTTCTTTTTTACTATCCCTTATTTCCGCAGCATGTCCTAACTAAGAAAGTCTGAACCAGGAGAAATTCTTTACACCCGTGATACACTAGTTTTCACATTTTCTTTGTGTAAGATATACTGTCAGGTGGTAGACCATCTGTGCAATTCTTTGTAGCAATTTTCTCTGGAAATAAGGTAGTGTTCTGGAAATTTTATAGATCGGTAACTCCTATCCTCGTATTGATCGGTGGTTCCAAATAACTACTGCAGTAGGGAAAAGCTACAAAAAGATTCCCAGTATCATTTCAAATCACCGTTTTCTGTATTCTGCGCAACCAGAGTTGTTATTTTATTTATGTTTTTGTAGCACTAACATTAATATTACAATTGTACTTTTAAGGTAACGAGAGGCAGGCTATTATCTTATCAGGAGTTAAAAAGATGGTGAATATGCAAAAACTTATAGATGCAATGCATAAGAAAGTCTTACAAAATGGGATACAATTTTATACAGAATTTACAATAGATAGCAAAAAAAAAAAAAATTGTTCTGTAGCGGAATCTTCAGTACACCGATAAAAAAAACAAAGGGAGAGCTTGTAATCTCTGAAGTGCGTTTTTTTTTTTTTTTTATATATATATATATAATAATGCTATTAAAACATATTTGGACTTGTTGTTTTTTTGGACGTTGGGTCACAAGACTCTTATCAACAAATAAAGATTGCATATATATGTATTTGAAATCCTGTATTCACCTCCTTGCCTGAATCCAGCTTCAGAAGATCTCGAACTGTTGCAGCTGGCAAATAATTCCAAAGATATGTGGTGTTTTGAGTTGTCTTAGGCCGCGTACACACGATCAGACCGGTCCGATGAAACTGGCCTGAAGATCAGTTTCATCGGGCCAAATTGATCTTGTGTACGGCCCATCGGACCGTTGTCCATCAGACCAAAGTTTTAATACTTGCTTTAAAATCTGTCCGTCGGACCAAAACGATGGTTAGTACACAAAAGCATCGGACCAAAAACCTGCGCATGCTCAGAATGAAGTCGACGCATGCTTGGAAGCATTGAACTTAGTTTTTTCAGCACGTCGTTGTGTTCTACGTCACCACGTTCTGGCCCGATGGGATTTTGGACCACTTCAGCGGTGGTCCGATGAGAACGGTCCGTTGGACCAGTCACATCAGTTTGGTCTGATCGTGTGTACGTGGCCTTAGAGATGTCGTTGTGTGATGGCACAACTTTTGCTGCATGTGTGTTATTGCATGACGGCGTACAGCGACACTTGCAGATGCTTCCAGAAAGCGTTCGCCATCTGACTCCATGCCGCACTTTTCATCCCGCTTGTTTATCTTCATTTATCAAGCAAATTAAAAGCAACATTCATGCACCAAAGATTTGATTTATGGAATCCTTTTCCAACAATACAATCAAATTCCCCTTATCGGTGTCATGTTTATGAATGATTCCATAGTAAGGCTGTGTCAGTGGGCACTGCACTGTGATTGATTACAGAAATTACCAGAAGAAGGAATCTGTAAGATACATAACTTAAAGGGAAGACACAAATAATGCTGTTCACTGTACGAGATCTGCCAGTATCACCAGGGCACGCATTCTCTTTTTGGCTGATAATAATGAATGCACTTCTACCTATATAATTGTGCAGTGCTAAAATGCTCATTATTTCAAGTGGTGTTAAAGAGTAAACCTAATCATTTAGGCCCCTTTCACATTGCGGCAGGAGCCGCGCTGGCGGTATAGCGCCGCTAAAAATAGCGGCGCTATACCGCCAGAATTGCCGCGAGTTGCGCCCACTAGCGGTGTGGTATTAACCCCGCTAGCGGCCGTGAAAGGGTTAATACTAGGGTTGTCCAGATACCGATACTAGTATCGGTATCGGGACCGATACCGAATATTTGCGGGAGTACTTGTACTCGTGCAAATGCTCCCGATGCCTAAATAGAATACTTTTTTTGTATTTATCAACATGTTCTGTGAAAATTCTTTGAGTTTTTTACTACTGTGTGACAAGCAAATAAAACATTTTTATTCATTTTCTCATTTTTATTCTTTTATAATGTCTTGAGTTAGAGTTCTTCATAATTCAAAAAATCCAGAAATCATAATGTATGATTTTTTTAACTATTTATTTGTATGATACAGCTGCAAAGAAGTATTTGAACACCTGTCTATCAGCTAGAATTCTGACCCTCAAAGACCTGTTAGTCTGCCTTTAAAATGTCCACCTCCACTCCATTTATTATCCTAAATTAGATGCACCTGTTTGAGGTCATTAGCTGCATAAAGACACCTGTCCACCCCATACAATCAGTAAGAATCCAACTACTAACATGGCCAAGACCAAAGAGCTGTCCAAAGACACTAGAGACAAAATTGTACACCTCCACAAGGCTGGAAAGGGCTACGGGGAAATTGCCAAGCAGCTTGGTGAAAAAAGGTCCACTGTTGGAGCAATCATTAGAAAATGGAAGATGCTAAACATGACTGTCAATCTCCCTCGGACTGGGGCTCCATGCAAAATTTCACCTCGTGGGGTCTCAATGATCCTAAGAAAGGTGAGAAATCAGCCCAGGACTACACGGGAGGAGCTGGTCAATGACCTGAAAAGAGCTGGGACCAACGTTTCCAAGGTTACTGTTGGTAATACACTAAGACGTCATGGTTTGAAATCATGCATGGCACGGAAGGTTCCCCTGCTTAAACCAGCACATGTCAAGGCCCGTCTTAAGTTTGCCAATGACCATTTGAATGATCCAGAGGAGTCATGGGAGAAAGTCATGTGGTCAGATGAGACCAAAATAGAACTTTTTGGTCATAATTCCACTAACCGTGTTTGGAGGAAGAAGAATGATGAGTACCATCCCAAGAACACCATCCCTACTGTGAAGCATGGGGGTGGTAGCATCATGTTTTGGGGGTGTTTTTCTGCACATGGGACAGGGCGACTGCACTGTATTAAGGAGAGCATGACCGGGGCCATGTATTGCGAGATTTTGGGCAACAACCTCCTTCCCTCAGTTAGAGCTTTGAAGATGGGTCGAGGCTGGGTCTTCCAACATGACAATGACCCGAAGCACACAGCCAGGATAACCAAGGAGTGGCTCTGTAAGAAGCATATCAAGGTTCTGGCGTGTCCTAGCCAGTCTCCAGACCTAAACCCAATAGAGAATCTTTGGAGGGAGCTCAAACTCCGTGTTTCTCAGCGACAGCCCAGAAACCTGACTGATCTAGAGAAGATCTGTGTGGAGGAGTGGGCCAAAATCCCACCTCCAGTGTGTGCAAACCTGGTGAAAAACTACAAGAAACGTTTGACCTCTGTAATTGCAAACAAAGGCTACTGTACCAAATATTACCATTGATTTTCTCAGGTGTTCAAATACTTATTTGCAGCTGTATCATACAAATAAATAGTTAAAAAAATCATACATTGTGATTTCTGGATTATTTTTTTTTGATTATGTCTCTCACAGTGGACATGCACCTACGATAACAATTTCAGACCCCTCCATGATTTCCAAGTGGGAGAACTTGCAAAATAGCAGGGTGTTCAAATACTTATTTTCTGCACTATATATGTATATATATGTGTGTATATATATATATATATATATATATATATATATATATATATATATATATATATAAAAATTATTATTTTTTTTTTTTTTTGGGGGATATTCATTATAGCAAAAAGTGAAAAATATATATTTTTGTTTTTTAAGGCAAATAAAAACCGCAAAGGTGATCAAATACCACCAAAAGAAATATGTGTGTGGGGAAAAAAAGGACATCAATTTTGTTTGGGAGCCACGTCGCACAACCGCGCATTAGTCGGTTAAATCGATGCAGTGCCGAATCGCAAAAAATGCTCTCTTTGGTCAGCTAAATGGTCCCCGGGGCTGAAGTGGTTAATGAGCAAAAATCAAACGGCTTTAAACGAAACGCTGCTAATGGCGCGTTGCCGTGTTTAGAAGCGTCGGAAACTTTGGCGTCTGAACAAATTTTTTGGCCTTCAAAATAAGGCCTCTAAACGCAACTGCCTAAAGCCGGCAGTAAACGAACCTGTGTACACATAAGATGACATTGAATGAGTTCAGGGGGCAGTTGAAAAAAGTGTCCAACTGCCTCTGAACGGGTTTAGCAGCAGCAGTGTACATGGGGGGCCTGAGGGGGGGAAGCAGAAGCAGAGTATACAATTTATTAAAAACCGTGTGTCAAAAGTAATGAGTAGACCCAGAGATGAAGTCTGCCTTAGTTATAAACAAATCATGAATTTTTTAACCTCCTAAAATGAAAAATTAACACAGCATATCCTTCTATAGTTGTACTTGCCTTGATCCAAAGCACATAATTTTGTGTAATTTCTGCCTGCTCTCTCATTCCTCTGCTTTGTGCATGCTTCTAACAGTCTATACCAGTGGCCAGGGCTGTCTTAATGAGAGGGCACACCTGGGCACTGCCCAGGGGCCCCAACTGCATGGGGGGGGAGTCCCTGCACTTTCCCCAAAGCAGCTGATCCTTAAGCCCACTCTGCCCGAAATTGGGGGCCCACATGATGGCACTGGGAGTGATAGATACACAGGGAAGGCAGTCTGCCTCCTACCCACTTGATGTCTGATTACCTGCACTGTCATCATTGTAAGGGCCCCAGAGCATTACTTTGCCCACGGGCCCATGATGCTATTAAGACGGCCCTGCCAGTGGCCCCCAAACTTTCCAAGGAAAGATTACTGGTCTTCAAACTTTGGGGGGGGGGGGGCAGACTCTGCCCAGTAAACAATGCTGATCTTTGTCGGTGGAAGGAATAGTGCCCCATTTTTGATGTCGGTGGAAGGAATTCTGCCTCTTCATTGTGTCAGTGGAAGGAATTGTGCTCCATTGTTGGTGGCAGGAATTAAGTCTCAGGGGCCGGATAAAGGCAAACAAATGGCTGCAGTTTGGAGAGCACTGGTCTATGCCGACCCCAAGAAATCCAAAGAGATGGCCCAAGCCCTCCTCCAGGATACACCCACTCCTGTCTTCTGAAGCTCAGAAAAAGCTGTGTAAAATGTATGTTTCTCTCGAAAAGAGAAGAATGCAGATAAATGGGTATAACTTAGAGGTCCGGCCTGGGTGAAAAAAATTAAAGTCAACCGCTACACAACCGACTGTGTAGATGTCTCAAATGTTGTCATTCCTGCTGAATTGGGCAAAATGTGAGCTCTAGGTGTCCCATCTGGCTGAATAAAAGTACATTTAAAATGTCTAACAGATTTCTTAGCGCTGTTTTCATTGTTTGTCCCAATTTTCATAAATACTGGCTGTAACGGTCACCACCGTTTACGACCTTCCATCCAGCCACGACAAGCTTATCCGACACACTCTGACAATCTTGCATACACGATCCATATCAATTCCCATAATCAAGACGAGACTCTGCTCTGTACTTGCTTTCAAAGATATGAACACTTTAGTGGTTTCTTCTCAGCTTCTTATACAGTACAAGATGTTACAGCCAATCACAGAACAATGCCATCTCCACCCCCCTATTCACACACTGAGGCTAATTATCTAATAGACATTTCGGCACCGATACTGACAGATCTGTCACATTCCAAACTACAATTACACAATGCCTTGACCTCAATCCACATTATCTAGACAGACGTACTGTCTGACACCTGGGCATCAATACATTCCTAAACATAATTGACATGCTAATTCAGAGTCACTGTCTTGTTAACCTGGTCTCAAGTCAACATGGCCCCTTGCAATACTCCAGTCCTGCAATATGAATTATTATTAATGTCCCATCTTATGTAATATATGATATAATTTATTTGTCACCCTATGGCTCTAGTGGACTTAAGGTGACCCTAGACATAGGAGAATCTCAGTCTGTCACGGGTCATTCCGTTACACTGGCACCTGCCATCTTCCAAGTATTTCCGAGCTAGCCCGATATACAAGTTTTTTTTTAGAAGAGGTCAGTATTTAAAGGGATTGGGATAAAAATGTAAATGGGCACATCTTCCTTGATGTAAATGAACATCGTGTTTGAGGTCTTCTCACATAGTTTGTCAAGGGAGGGTGGGTTAGTGTTGTGTTTTTAGTTTTTTCAACTGAAAGTACATTTGCCCTTTAACAGCATGGTGCAATGTAGTAGACTTGGTTGGCTCGATGAATTATAACCTCCCACTCATGGAGAGATTTATCAACCTTGCCAAATACCAGGGCTGTATAGTAAAGGAGCATGGCAGGTACAACGATAAACCTGTTGTAAATGTTTCCAAATCTGTTTCAGTAGGTTTTCAGGATTATAAGGGCCACTAAACACAAGGGCTACAATTTTTACACAGGGTTGTAGATGCTCATTAGAAATCGGTCTCCTGTCTGTGCAACTTGCAATTGATTCATGTGTAGCGCCGGGTTACTGCCAGGTACCGGTGCTGTTTGAAATTTAAGGGGGGGGATAAGAGAGTTAGCTCTTATCCAAATAATATGTTCAAGTTGGGTCTCTGCCTCGGCTCAGCTGTGTGGTGGGCTCACTCTCTTGTTCCTGGGGTGCTGTTCTCACCTGGGATGGTAGGTGGCAGCAGTGGAGTCGAGGTTTGGTGCTCTCTCTCGGCGGCCAATCGGGAGGGTTGAGCCTCGCTGGGCATGCCAGGAGAGGGTATTTGGGAGACAGACTCCTTGGGTTCGGGTTTCTTCTGGAAGTGTCACCCATCTTTAGGGTGTCTGCACCACGCGCCCCGGCGTTATGGCCCCTAGTACCACCCCCACACCACCTAGCACCGCCCCCTTTAAAGAACAGGTAACAAAGTATAATGTAGGGGGCTATACAAGTCCTTTTTTATGGAAATTTGTTAATTAAATGCAATGTAGTAAAATGCAAAAACATTACAAATATCCAGCACTTACCAAAGTAAGCTCAGAGGCACTTCTAGATGATTTTTACGGGCCCTTAACCCGGTAAGAGACGGGCCCTTAACCCGCAAACAGTACAGCAAAGATACAGTACATTCCCATATTCAGCAAAGAGTCAGTTTCGGCGTGCACAGCACAGCCCCATTCAGCAGGAGGACAGGCTACCTGCCCACACGATCCAATGCGAATCCGCACGGCCGCGCTACACCTCGCTTTCACACAGCAAGTTGACTGGCACCAAAACAAGCTTCTGGTCAGTCTGCATTGGGAGGCGGTATAGAGTGCAGATCACTCCACTTTCCTTTCTCTCAGACTGCAACCGTTTGATCCCTCCGTGGCCTACCTGCTTTGTTACAGGCAGCAGTCTACACAGTTAAAGACAGAGAGTGCTCTGGCGGAGGTGCTGAAACGGCTTTCCAGCAGAAAAAAAATCCTGGTAAGGTGTCATTTTGAATTTTTTCACTGACCCAGACAGAATTTTGTCAACGAAACGATGCTTACACGTGTAACACAAAGCAAAGTGGTAGAGATCTTATATACCTTTAACTTTTCTTATGACCGATATGGTGGTATTTCTTATTATAGGATGCCAGGAAAATGTTGCAAATGCTTTATTGACTCGCAAAGAAAAACTGTTCTGAAACCAATGACCAACAGCACGTTTTGCAGCAGATCCTGTAGGTATCCAAGGAGATGGAGACACCCTACTGAGGAATCCAACCGAGGAAGCAATAAATACTGCACAAAACTGGGCACAGCAAGTGATGGTGACATATCGCAGCTACATTTATTAACTTCATTTTTCATGGAGGGTTTTATAATACTTTAATTGTGTCAAAGCAGCACCTTTAAATTGTACCATTTTTCTTGAATTCCTCCCAAACAATAGCCGTGCCTAGACCCTCATGGCTGTAAATCTGTACAATGAGATTTAAGAGACTGTTGCCACTGACTGTGAGTCTCGTGTGATTTTGGAGAAAGTTTTTAGCTGGCCAAACATGGAGAACAGAGAAAACTGTGTACGTAAGAACCCGCAGTGCAAGGAGTTCCTTGCTGCTGCTTCATCGATTCCTCATACCGAATCCAGGGATGGGGCAACGATTCCTCATACCGAATCCAGGGATGGGGCAACGATTCCTCATACCGAATCCAGGGATGGGGCAACGATTCCTCATACCGAATCCAGGGATGGGGCAACGATTCCTCATACCGAATCCAGGGATGGGGCAACGATTCCTCATACCGAATCCAGGCATGGGGCAACGATTCCTCATACCGAATCCAGGCATGGGGCAACGATTCCTCATACCGAATCCAGGCATGGGGCAACGATTCCTCATACCGAATCCAGGCATGGGGCAACGATTCCTCATACCGAATCCAGGCATGGGGCAACGATTCCTCATACCGAATCCAGGCATGGGGCAACGATTCCTCATACCGAATCCAGGCATGGGGCAACGATTCCTCATACCGAATCCAGGCATGGGGCAACGATTCCTCATACCGAATCCAGGCATGGGGCAACGATTCCTCCCACCGCTTTCAGGCATGGGGTGCTACTGTTTACTTTCCACTCCTGCAGTCCAGGCCCCTTAAAGCCTAAAGGACAATAAACTGGCCCTTTTTGTTTAGAATTATTTTTTTTTACTTTTTTGACTTTGACAGAGACAATTGGACAGGATGCGATTCTGTATGTAGTCAGGCGTAGGGGAACGAGCCAAAAATGCTCAACTTTGTGACTGGAGGCTCAGATCGCTACAGCATAAAGGCTCATAAATCTGTGGTCTAAGATGAGAACTAGGAGGAGTATTTGAATTTTTTCTGAAGATCAATAGTTTTTTTTTTTTTTTTTTTTGCATTTGCCAAATGAATATGATAAAATGCTTCCAATGGTATTAAATTTAAGTTTTTCGTTTGGGCTTACGTACACTTAAAAAATTCTAGGTTTCACCTATGAGATGGCAAATCATCACATTTTGTGTGCAGGTTCACTTTAAAAGTATAGTAGTAAAGGACTTCTACCCACCCCAACCACTATCGCATATCGGCTTACAATAAGTCTATTTTAACCGTATTCAAATCTGTATCTCCGGAAAGCAAAGTGGATGATTGTTCTGTGAGTTGATGTGTGCGGCTTTATGCTCCGTGGTGTTATGCTCTGCTATGTCCACAGGCTATGCTTTCTGTCTGATAAAAATGCATATGAGGATGTAGCTTGAGTTCTGTGAATGTCTAGCTAGAGCAGATCTAACACTGAGAAGGGTGTAATGCACTTTTATATAATCCTTTGTTGCGTTTTTAGCATAACAGATCTGCATATCATTTGAGAGAAGTTTAATCGTCCACACAGGCAGATGTAGCTTTTCCTCTGTGAGTGCGCTGGTCTAGATACACTGAGCAGATAAGCTTCACTATACTAAAGGGATGGACGGTGTGATTCCAAGTATATTCCCCTCCACCGATACCCTTTAAAGTCTCTTGCATTGTTCTATAAATGCTAACTCCACTTTCTTTGGGAAAAAAACAATAGGGCGGTGGGATATCTAGGATATGTATGGTTACTACATAAGCCACATTGTAATTTTATTTTAATAAAAATCACCTTTGTATTGAATTTTACAGAAAAGTACAGAATGAAATGGAATATGGTAATGTCATTACCTGCTTGTGTGATTGGCCCACTGATTTCCTAAGCTTGCACTAAGATACATGTAAAAAAAATTCACAAGAAAAAAGATACATGTCAAATTTAATGCCCAGGGGTTGATTACTTTTAGAAGGATGCCATCACTGCAACTTTTCTTGTCAGAACACTGAAAGTGCATCAGCTGATTATAATGAACCAGACCCTTCCATTCAGAATGGTAAAAAAAACAAAAACAAAAAAACACTTAAAGTGGATAAACCCACTCTCATCCTTTCTAAACTACTGCCATAGTGCTGATTTATAAGGATATAGATGCCTCCTGCATGTATCCTTACCTGTCAAATGTCTGTTATAAGAACTGAAAAACTGCAGATTCTGTGGGTGGGTCTGTTGTCTGGAGCTTGGTGGGTGGAATCGTGATGTCAGTAGACTCCCCGCCCACCTCTACACTCCCCTTGTCGACATGCATTTTTTCCCATGTATTTCTTACACTGAATTCTGCTATGATCACTAACATCCAGTCAAAATCCAAAAAAGTAACCACATGACTTCAGAAAAGGAGTGGGGTGGGAATTAAAAAATAATGCCTGTCTGAAGCTAGTGCATAAGATATGTAAATAACCTGTCACTCACAGCAAGGGGGCGGAATGGACCAAGGTTTTTCTCTAAGTCTATTTTATTTCACTGAACAATAAGAGCATTGCTTAAAGCTGGATTAACTGTGTGGCAAGACTGGGTACATATGATAGGAAATCTTATACTGTAGTGTACATTGTGACAGAAAACAAAAAAAAATTGGGTTTACATACACTTTAGAACCAGTTTTTGCTCTTAATCTGCAACAGCTTGTTCAAATCCTTGTACATTGATTACCTAGAAGGGATCGTTTTTTTTTTTTTGTTCTCTAAAAAAGTGGACTTACTGACAGGTATCCAGCTCCCATGTCCTGCTTTCGTCACCTAGGCAACGACTTCTCTCCCCCCTCCCTCTCTGCAATCTTCTGGGAGACATCACAGGTCCCAGAAAATTAGCTGGCCACTCGCGCAGTACGCACCCGCAAGCTGTCACAGCCGGGTGCCCACACTTGCAGTGCCAGCACCGCGGAGAGGAGCGAAGCTTCGTGCAACCGCATTGCTGGACCGTGAGACAGGCGAGTGTCAAGTCAGCAGCTACACTTTTGTAGCTACTGACTTTTAATAAACGTAAAAAAGAGTGGAGCACCGCTTTAAGGAATTGGTGCATGCACAGTGTTGTATCAAGGACTTTTGTACAAAAATCCTTGTATTTTATTAGTTCCGAAGGCAGGCTCTATTATATGTGTGACACAGCAGTGCCTACCTACAGGGTTTAGTGACTACGTGTCACTGAATTCAGAAAAGTACATTTGTGGGGATCTTCACAATGTTAGTTTACAAACTCTCAAGATCCTTCAGATTAAAGCGGAGTTCCACCCAAAATTGGAACTTCCGCTTATCCCACTCCTCACCCCCTTACATGCCACATTTGGCATGTAATTTTTTTTGGGGGGGAGTGGGGGCTTCAGGAGGAGTGGGACTTCCTGTCCCACTTCCTCCTTCCGCCGAGGGGCTGGTTAGGCGATTAAGCTTAATCGCCTAGAGCAGCCCCTCCCTGTAGGCGTTTGCCTAGGACACTGACAGGTCCTAGGCGATTGCCTGTCCTATGGGATGGCTCAGCTCCGTGCGCATGCGCAGTGCAAAACCCTTGTACAGAGCAGGTAAGTATGACATGTTGTTTAAAAATAACCTTCACAATCGCCTTAAGCAAGTTAAAAAAATAAGCAGCATTTATTATTTTATATATATTTTACGTTGTACTATGTTTCTAGGAACATGTAATTAGTAGACTTTATCGCAATTTGCCTGAAATGGTAGAAATACACATGAGGTCAACAAATACAGGTTTGCTTTAAAATCATATGTCAAATCAATGTCATTCCCCGCTCTCTCCTTGAGAGGAAGTGTTCCAGATAAATACATTACAAGCTGCCTGTAAATGAATTGCCTTGTTGCCTTACTACATGTGCTACTTTTCAGGCATTATCATGCAACTGGGCATTGCTGCTACTGGTGTGTGTTACAAATGAATGTTGTGGCCCCCGGAACAGGAGCTCAATTGATGGGTCTTTACAGATGCACATTACTCCTGATGCATCCCGAGCAGCTTTTATGTAACATTATTTCTTATCTTTCATCAACATATCTGTAAAAACTTATCATGCCTCATGTTTGCTATGTAAACAATCAAATATTGGAGTGATTAGACGTATGTGCCAAGTTCCCATGTTTTTTAAAATATATTTGTCAGTTTTTATTGCAGGTTGTGCCCCCATTAAGAAGATTAACCCTCTCTTTGTTTACCAATATTGGTGAAAGTAAAAAAAGTCCCAAATTTTGATGTTCCCAGAAAAGTAATACAAGGGAAATCTTCCTCTAGTTCTGGTGACTGGGTGTACCCAAGGAATTCTCTTAATTTTCAGGGATTTTCTCTCACTTCCTGTTTGGTAATGGAACAGGAAGTGAAGAGAAATATCTGCAATGGGACGGCAAAATAAATTCCTACAGGAGTTATAACCCACACTTGCTCTATCCAAAATAGAAAAAAAAGTGGTGCCTACAGTTCTACTTGAATTATTTAAGGGCAGTTATCACCCAGTGAAAAGTTTAAAGGGGGATATCTGATTTCGCCAAGCCTTTAACATAAAGACTGGAATTCTTATATTCAAAGTGGAGTTTCACCCGTTTTTTAGTTTATTAAGTCGGCAACTACAAAAAGCATAGCTGCTGACTTTTAATAAACAGACAACTGCCCCATGATCCAGCGATACAGCCGTCAAGAGGCTCGCTCCTCTCCTCGGTGCCGTCATAGCAACTGTGGGCACCTGGCCGTGACAGCTTACTGCTTCCTGGCCTTGTGTCCCAGAAGATCGCTGGCAGGAAGGGGCCGTCTAGGGTAAGAGGAGGAGTCGCCTAGCTGGACAAAAAAAGGAAGGAGGAAGTGGGACAGGAATTCCCACTAAAAATAATGTCAGCAGCCCCCCCCCAAAAAAATGACATGTTAAATGTGGCATGTAAGGGGGCGAGGACTGCTTAAAGCGGAAGTTCCACTTTTGGATCTTTAAACTACTAGTACAAGAGGAGATTGAACCCCTATATAGGATAAAACCACTATTTAAGGCTGACCATAGATCGAAATTTGACCTTTTTTTTTTTAACAGGAAGCGGACAAATTTTGATGCATCTCTGGGCAGGCTGGCTGTACAGAAGTCGATCCATTGACTTCTGTACAACCAGCCTGTTGGACTTTTCTCATGTGTTTACTGTTGGCGGCTATAGCTGATCATTGTGTTCTGTTGGTGGGGAATGCTCCCCATTGGCAGAACACAACAGTGCAGTGGAAGGGATTCCCTCATTGACGCTATCTGAGTTGATGGGGGAATCGAGAGATTTTTCTTTCCTTCCACTTGTGTCTGAAGGAGAAAAAATTGTATAATTTATGGCTTGCTTAACACTGATATTTCCAAGTGACCCAAAATGAATGCATAGGAAATCCAAAACTCCTGATCTGAATTGTTCTAGGAAGGTTACTCAAGAGTATTGAAGCCATGGGATTAGCGCGCTGGTTTCCTTTAACCACTTCTGGACCGCCCGCCGTCGTATGTCAGCCCTTTGAAGAGGAATATCGTTGTTATGGCAGCAGCTAGCTACCATAACCCCGGTATCTTCAGTGAGCGGGCCGGTTTCAGATAAGTGGCCTCTAATGGAGATTCGCCGCAAGATCACTTTTTATCAGTGGTGTGAGAGGGTGTCCTCTGCCGCTTACTGGCGGAGGCAATCAGGTTTTTTTCTGTGCGGTATAGAGATGAGTAAGGGGAAGATGGCCCCCATCCAGCTCCATACCATTGCAGGGAGTAGGCAACGTCAAAACATCACTTCCGCCCATAGCTCTTAAAGGGACACTTTTTTTTTATTATTATTATTGCATTTTTGTGTAAATATTAGATCTGAGGTGGTCTTGTCCCCAGATCTCATATTTAAGAGGTCCTGACATGCTTTTTTTTCTATTAAAAGGGATGTTTACATCCCTTGTAATAGGAATAAAGGTGACACCATTTTTTTATTTAAAAAAAAAACGTTGTAAAAATAAATCCTTTTTTTAACACGCCCCGTCCCGCCGAGCTCGCATGCAGAAGCAAACGCATACATGAGTAGCGCCCACATGTGAAAACTGTGTTCAAACCACACATGTGAGGTATTGCCTCAATCGTCAGAGCGAGAGCAATAAGTGTAGCCATCCTCTGTAACTCAACCTGTAGAATTTTTTTTTTTTTAAGGGTAAAAGTTTGTTGGCATTCCACGAGCGGGCACAATTTTGAAGCGTGTTGGGTATCAATTTACTCGGGGTGGACTTGAATGGGTGCTTCTGCTTCCTTGTATGGCCAATACCGTATGACCTTCTGTATGACTGTTTTTGGAGTGTACTATATTTAACCACTTAAGACCCGGACCAATACGCTGGTAAATGACCCAAGGTGTTTTTGCGATTCGGCACTGCGTCGCTTTAACAGACAATTGCACGGTCGTGCGACGTGGCTCCCAAACAAAATTTGCGTCCTTTTCTTCCCACAAATAGAGCTTTCTTTTGGTGGTATTTGATCACCTCTGCGATTTTTATTTTTTGCGCTATATACAAAAATAGAGCGACATTTTTGAAAAAAAAAAACACTATTTTTTACTTTTTGTTAAAAAAAAATCAAATAAACTAAATTTTAGTCAAACATTTAGGCCAAAATTTATTTAGCCACATGTCTTTAGTAAAAAAAAAAAAATCGCGATAAAAAAAATAGCTACCTAGCGGGAACAGCGACACTAATACAGCGATCAGAAAAATGATCGCTTAGTGACGCTGGCAATAGGGAGTGAAAGGGTTAACTAGGGCAGTGA
Organism: Rana kukunoris; assembly: GCA_029574335.1. NCBI lineage: Eukaryota > Metazoa > Chordata > Amphibia > Anura > Ranidae > Rana > Rana kukunoris. The sequence continues at coordinate 80,483,404 of CM056050.1, read as the reverse complement.
TCAGGGGGTTAAAACTTTATTAGGGGGGGTGGGGGGGCTATCCTGAACCTAACACTAACTGATTTTACACTGCCTGTCACACTGACACTAAATGCAGTGATTAGATCACTGCATTCAGTGACACTGTGACAGGGGGGGTGGGGGGGCAGATCGCAAGGGGTTAAGTATGCCTATGTGAGTGTGTGTCAGTGTAATGTTGGTGCACACTTACTGTGAGGTGTTTCTCCCATCGCAGCGGTTGGAAATACCGCTGCGATGGGAGATTACATCACTACCCCCTTCCTGTGTTTACACAGGAGGAGGAAGTGACACAAAGGGGGAGCGCGCGCATTGGCTGGGAGCGATCGCGGGGGGGCGGGTAAACGCCGACATCCGCCCGCTCGTCCCGGATCGCTCCCGGAGCCAGGGGGACCCCCACACGCCGCGGAGGGGGTCCCATCGGGACCCCTGAACCGCACGAAGGCGGGGACGTAAATTTACGCCCTTGTGCCTGTACGAGCCATTCTGTGGCCGTATATGTGCGTGCGGGGGTCCTTAAGTGGTTAAAGTGGAACTTTCACTCTTCCAATCAACATTGACTAAATGTAATCCATATGCTGCTAGCATTAGGAAAGTATATCAAGTTTACTTGTTTTAAACTTATTTTTGTAATTTCTCTTCAGTTACTTCCTGGTTTCCAGGCCTAGGCAAATTATGTCATATATCCCAGTAGTCTTCAGGAGGGGAAGTTCTCTCCCCTCCCAGCTAATTTTGTTTTTAAGTGTTTCCGTTTAAGACTAGGAAGAAACGTATATTATCCTCTGTCATTGAAAAAGTCATTAGTTATGGACGTAGGATTTGGTATTCTCGTATGTTGCTATTTTTCCTTGGTGTTAGGCTTGTCTTGCTGTGACCTGGAAATCCTTCTCCTGTCTATAAATACATTGCAGTGTTTGTAGAGACAGGCGGATACCCTTCACCTCCTCAGACCCTGTTTAGAAAATGTTTGTCATTGTGTGTGCTCAGCAACTTCCTGCATCTGTCCTCACAGCGGATTCTGTTCACGGACAAATCCTGATTTCATGTTGGATCCAGCCCCAGCCTTGTACCATTGTATTACGCCAGGCTTGTATATTAAACGCATATTAAATGTGTTCTGTCACACACAAAAATGGCAAATTAAAGTCAAACTCCAGAAATATATTAAAATAAGAAATTGTATTCTGTTTTCATTAAGTGATACTTTATTTTATCTTTTCCAATGTAACATTGGCTTCTGTACAATTGCCTTGTCTATTAAAGATAATAAAAATCCATTGAGTGAAACAAAATCATTAAACTCGGTTGCGTATTAATTACAAAATACACATTTCTTTACAACATAGGTGTGTACCTGAATTTTGTCTTTTTAATCCCTTTATGACCACCTAACACATGTGCTGAGACAAAAGGATGGGCTTTAACACCCACACACCACACATACAGTATGCGTCACTGCAAACTCCCAGCACAAAACCAAGCTGTCAGTCTAGATTACTGCGATGGTTACCGATCCTTCCCACACCCGGGTGTTCAGAACTGTTTAAAGGGACAGTGGAACTAAACTTCCAAATATTTATTACCGGTGTTTTTATAGTGCTGACAATTTACACAGGGTGCGCATATATATATATATATATATATATATATATATATATATATATATATATATATATATATATATACACACACACATATATTGCACATTTCACATCAGTCCCTGCCCTTAGGGAGCTTAAAATTCGAGGTCCCTAACTCTCATTCAAACATTCACATACTAGGATCCAATTAACCCACCAGAATGTCTTTTGAAGTGTAAAGCCTCATACACACGGTCAGACTTCAAACAAACTTTTCCTTGGATTTTTGTTTGAAGGGGTATGCATACACACGGCAGGACTTTTTCAACAAACTTTCCCAAAATCACGTGGTTTTTCTGCTCTTTACCGCCACCCTTTGGTCAACTTCTGCTATTGTTGGTTGATTTTAACATTGGTTCTAAGCATGTGTGCTTGTACTTTTGGACTAAAGTCCCATGGGCTTCTGTACACATGACAGGACTTTGCACCTTCGGACTTTTGTTGCCGAAAAGTTTGTCCATTTGCAGAGCGAACTTTTGTCCGATGAAAACCGAAAGTTTGTCAGATTGGAGTGTACACACGGCTGAAATTTTTTGAAAACCTGCTCATTTTGAAGTTTGTTGTCAAAAAGTCTGATCGTGTGTATGGGCCTTAAGAGGAATCTGGAGTACCCGGAGGAAACCCACACCCACACAGACACAGGGAGAACAGGCAAACTCCAGGCATGGTAGTGCCATGGTTGGGTTTCAATTTGACGACCCTAGTGCTGTCAGGCAGAACAGCTAATCACACAGCCACTGTGCTGCCCAAACCCACCTCCACCATCAAGCCACGTGGCGGTTACATTTCTCAACAGCCGCTGTCATCTTTTCCCTGGGTGCCGATTTGGCTGGTGGGTGATGTCATCCCGCACATGCTTAAAGGAGTTGGTTATTCCAGCTTGAGTGCGCCAGGAATGCAGCCTGAGCCGCACATGTGCATTCGAAGCTTAGTGTACATTCATTAGAAGACTATAAATGGGTAGGTATGTGCATTTATTGCAGTACTTGTAAGGACTCCTGCACACCAGCCTCATGCTAAAACCACCTGGTTTTATTATGCAGGCTGATGTAGTTTTGTAGTGGCAATGAGGGGTTGGTTGTTGCAAAGCTAGGTACGTGTTAACTTTTTTTTGTTTTGTTTTTTTAGCTTTATTGAAATACCACAAAAATATATTTGTATTTCTTTCTATGAAAAGTGACAGCATGTGCTGACATGAGTTGAGGTGGGGTGCAAAAAAATACAACATGACTGCATTTTTGGGCAACGCACCAAAACCCACCTCAATGCAAGGTTATGGGGTGAACAGCGCACATACTTTAGGTAACGATTGTTTTCTATGTGCCCTTGTGTTCAGCCTGCATTGATTTGCACAGATTAACGCCGGTCACCACACATGGTATGCACAATTCCGTTTTCTATGCTTAAAGTTCAACTCTGTGGTTGCAGCAAAAATGCATAATGATAGCGCTTCACAGAGACATACACGTAATATGATGCTCATTTATTCTAGGGATTGTAGTAGAGAGATACTTAATTTACACCCCATGGCAGCTGATACTCTGGTCTCCTCTGCCAGGACAGAAATTTGGGCCGATCCTTGACCACATCTTGTGCAATGTAGGACCGCTAGTGATTGGTGACAGCACAACCAATGAAGAGGAGAACAGGGAAGTAGGGAGAAGCCTGTGGGACCATTGGAGTATTATGAGTAGTCTACTCTTAGAGGCCCCCCCAAACTCCATGCTACCTATCCTTTTTATGGAGGATGGGGTGTATATTATTTTTGCTTACTGACTTGCACTTTAGGAGAGAGGAAGCCTAGGAATGACCTCATCTGTGTTCTGCTCATAAGCAGGCAAGGGCATGTGGGGTGGCAAATGCTCATAAGCAGGCTAGGGCATGTGGGGTGGCAAGACATAGAATGTCACTGGCTATTTTACCTACAATAGACCATCAGATGTGTTTTGAACTGTGCAGATAATGCTGCAGAAGGTAGAATCTCTATAATGAATCGTGTAATTGAGAGCATGCCATTGAATTTTGGATTAAGTTGCCTAAGTGGCTCCAATTTTCATCCTGGCATTCACCTTGTCCAGCTTGTTTCTCTCCTTATTAAATATTCTTAGTTGCCAATCCCTTGTTTTTCAGGATTGTCTGCGAATAAAAATTTCTAAAAATGCAGAAAATAGTTTCAGGTTTACATCCTCTGTAGGGAAGTGGCATGGAATCATGTGATAAGAAAACCATTCCAAAGAAATATGTGGATGTGGTCACGTAGATTTCATGCTTGGGGCTTGCTGGGATCAGAATTCAGTAACAACCTGTGACAGTCAAGGTCAGCACTTTCAGCCATTCGTAACAAACTGCCCATTGAGTGCTGAAAAAGCATCGGAAATATGCCAAATACTACAAAGTGTTTTATCTAAAGTACTAACAGATTAGTTGCCTATTCAGCTTCTCCACCACAAGAATCTGCGGCTAATGAAACCTCATTCCCAAGCACACTTTGTGTGTGAACGTCCACGGCTAAGCCAAATTATGTAACCTGTACCAGTGAACGGCTGGGACTAGCACTGTTTGCATTTTAACTGCTCATATGATGCGGGTGCAACTGTGACATTCAATGCGGATGTGGATTGAAACTCTGATTGGCCCGTAAAGACCGTTTGGAGTTTATTTACTAAAACTGGAGAGTGCAAAATCTGGTGCAGTTGTTCATGGTAGTCAGGGCCACCATCAGGAATTTTGGGGCCCCTTACACTGCTTCAGGCATGGGCCCACTGAAGCAGAGCACCCGGGGGTAGGGGGGTGCTGCAAGTTGAGAAGTGGGGGAGGGTCTCTAGTTAAGAAGCGGGGGGGTGCCGCTGGGGGATGCCATCTGGGGACCACACCGGGCCCCTTAGAGGTCGGGGGGGGGGGGGGCTTTGGGTACTGACGGAAAAAAAAGGGATGCCATCCAGGCCCCTTACAGGTGTGCTGCCTGTACCCCCCTTGATGGTAGTCAACTGGCTGCCTCTATCTTCAACTTGTTTGATTAAGCTTTGACAGACAAACCCAGAAGCTGATTGGTTTCTTTGCAGTGCTGCATCATATTTTGCACTCTCCAGTTGTAGTAAATCAACTGCTTTGCATCCAGGGTTAGTATTGCAATGCACTATTCCCAATACACAGGTTCCCATAGAAGTGGCTGTATGTATGCTGAAGTAACCACCGGATGGAACCATGAATAATTAAAGAGAGAAATGTCACTAGCACACCATGCATCTCCAAAATGTGTCCAAAGCTTTATTTAGCGATCACATCGTTGCAGCAAACGGCAATGTTTTGGACCCTCACAGGACCCCTTCTACGAGCATGTGACGTGCCTGATGAAGGGGTCCTGCGATGCTCCAAAACGTTGTTTGCTTTAAAGATGATGTGATTGCTGAATAAAGCTTTGGACCCATTTTGGAGACTCATGGTGTGCTGGTGACATCTCTGCCCCAGGTTAGCATTAATGGCTACATGCAAAACTGGCTATGGTTAATTGTCAACTTTACATGGTAGTGCTCCTGCGTCTAGGTGTTTGGCTGCCTGTGAACACACCAGCCTATTCGGCCTCATTCACCCATCTGAATAAGGCCTAAAAGTAACTTGTCAGGACAGATATGAGAGCTGTCATAGGTTTGAGGGCCAACCGTTTTTTACTACATTAGACATACTGTATTTATCGGCTTATAACACGCACAGGTGTATAACACGCACCCTAACTTTAAGAGGGAAGTTTCAGGAAAAATACTTTCCACAGCCCCCTGTATATAACACGCAGGCACAGTTTACCCTCTATTTTCAGGGTAAAAAAGTGAGTGTTATACGCCAAATAAATACAGTACTTGTTTTAGGCAAATTGCTCACTAAGTAGTGAAGCAAGTTTTAAAGTCCATTCGGTCCAGAGGTGTGCACGAGTCCAGCAGCTGTCCCCGCTGTCTCTCTTCACATTTGACAGATTGATAGCAGCATGAGCGATTGGCTCCAGTCAATCAAATCCAGTGACATAGGGGCAAAGCCAAGTCCTTCTGTCTGTGTCAATGGCCATTGGGCAATCGGTGAAGAGGAGGGGCCTGGAGTGCTGGTGGGGCACCACCAGAAGAGAAGGATCGGGCTGCTCTGTGCAAAACCATTGCACAGAGCAGGTAAGTATAGACATTATTTTTATAAAAAACTAAAACCAAGCTTTAAGGCTGCATTCACACTATAACGCGGCGTATTTTGCCGCGATTTGTAAACTTTTTTTTTTTAACAAAACATTTTACATTGAGGTCTATGCCGAACGCCGAAAGCCGCCTGAAAAAAAGGGTCCGGGACTTGTTTTCAGGCGGCAGGCGTACGGCGTTTCGGCGTGAGATGTGAACCATCTCATAGACCTCAATGTAAATTCGCCCCTCCAGCGGCACGAGCGTCGCGCTTCAGGCGTATATACGCCTAGGTGTGAATGGGCTCTTAACCACTGTAAGTACAAAAAATAACATTTTGTTTCTTTGCATTCTTGGCAGCAATAATGTGCACAAGGCATCCTCCGCAATCTCAATCTATGCTAATGTGATTGGCTCCCTGCTTTTCCCAGAAGTCTGTAGAAGGGCTTGAGGGTGAAATGTTTGGCATCTTGGCACCATACTGAGGTTTACTGCATTGACCTTTGTCTTAAAGTGATTGTAAACGTTTAAAAAATAAAAAAAACAAGCATGTTATACTTACCTGCTCTGTGCAAGGGTTTTGCACAAAGCAGCCCGTATCCTCCTTTTCGGGGGTGTCCCAGCAGCACTCCTGGCCCCTCCTCTTTAAGTGCCCCCACGGAGAGCTGCCTTCCATGCGGGCACCCTCACGAGTCCCGCGGCTGTGTCCATTGACGCAGAAAGCAGGACTCTGCCCCACTCTCCGGTCACTGGAATTTGACGGCAGCGGAGGCAATGACGCATGCTGCTGCTCTCATTCTATCCAATGAGCCTGGAATCGCTAGGCTTGTGCACATCGCTGGAACAGACGTGCTCAGGTAGGAAAAATGAGGGGGGCTTTAGGAGCAGCTGCAACACAATGCATAGCGTGCATTAAGGTGAAAACCTGGAGACTTAACAAGGCGGCCAAACATTTACCGAAAATTGGCTGGTTCAGCAGGGCCTGGCCAAATTTCGATCCTTGTATGGGCAGGCTAGTTGTACAAAAGTCGATTTTAAGCCCAGGTTCACACTGGGCTGTGGGAGTGAAGCTGTGCAAGTTCAGCTGAACTCTCACAATTTCACACCCGCTTATCAGTCCCGATTTCCCCTGCAATTAGAGAGACATCTGTGCAATTTTTTTTTTTTTTTTTTTTAACTTTCCATCTAGTAAATCTTTTGCCCTTGTTGTTTTTAACTTTTCATAGTAATTTTTATTTTTTCCTGCCTGCAAATACCTTATATAGCCCACTTCCCGTTTCTTGTCTAGTAAAATACCTAGGCTTATGACATCATGCACAGCTCACTCTCGTGAGTGTTTGCAAGGTAGGAAGGGAGGTGTGTCATAAGAGGGCCAATAAGAGCTGCAGAGCTGGAGGTGTGCCTCTGTGTAAATCCAGGAAGTGAACAGGCAGCAGCTTCAGTTGCCCACAGTTTTTTAAATAGATGCAGACCCACTTGGCAGAGAGATTTCTGCAGCATATTTGGCAAGAACAGAATTGACAGTACATATAAAATATGTAAAGTGATTGGAGGGAAGCTTCAAAATGGTAAAGATGTTTTTATTAAAAATTATGTGAGCAGATGCAGTTCCTCGTTACGCAGCGTGTTTGCTCAGGAGAGCTGCCAAAACTTGTTATTGATAGGTTTGGTTTACAGAGTGACAGATTTATTCCACTGTCAGACAAGAACAATGATTTAGCATGTTGAACTGTCATGTCACCCACATGAAAAAGGGATTACAACTTTAACTCTTCGAAAACATCCTAATTGCTGTAAGAATAAATGTAATTGTTGTATGGCTTATTTTATAGGGGCATTTGTAAGGAATAGTAAAATGTATCTACATAAAACTGTTTTTTTTGGATGGTGTGTAAAGTGTTAACTCCTCCTTTTTTATTATGTTATTATACAGGATTTACATAGTGCTGACAGTTTACGCAGTGCTTTACTTATGGGTAGACAGTGACAGTACAACTACAATACATTTTAATACAGTAGGAATCAGAGAGCCCTGCATGTGAGAACTTCTGTCATTAAAGGGGTTGTAAAGGAAAACATTTATTTTTTTCATAATAAGCATCCTTTACCTGCAGACATTGCTCTCTTCACTTCCTCATTGTTCGTTTTTGCTCAGAAGTTGCTCTATTTCTTCTCTGTTCTGTTCACTTCCTGCTTGTCTGATTTTACTGACCACCGTGAAGGGAGACTTTACTGCGGTGGTCAGTGACGTGCTCGCCCCCTCCTGGGAACTACATCTGTGTGGCAGGACGCTCTCTACGTGTTAGAGACTTCAAGGAGGTGTGAATTACTGGGAGTGCCGCAATGCATACTGGGAAATGTAGTTCTTACATGAACGAGGGCCGTAAATGAGAGAACAGAAACTAGAATGCCAGAGGTGATATAGATGAAGGAATTTAATAGGTATTTACTTGTTTTTTTACCAGAATCATTACACTATTCTGTCTGTCTACCTTGCAGACATTAATTTTAGGCCAACAAAAATTCCATTACAACTAGGGTTGTCCCGATACTTCTTTTTTAGGACCGAGTACAAGTACCGATACTTTTTTTCAAGTAGTCGCCGATACCGAATACCGATACTTTTTTTTAAATGTGTCCCCAAATGCAGCCATGTCCCCCCACATATTGCAGCCATGTATGTCCCCCACATATTGCAGCCATGTATGTCCCCCACATAATGCAGCCATGTATGTCCCCCACATATTGCAGCCATGTATGTCCCCCACATATTGCAGCCATGTATGTCCCCCACATATTGCAGCCATGTATGTCCCCCACATAATGCAGCCATGTATGTCCCCCACATAATGCAGCCATGTATGTCCCCATAATGCACATGTATCCCCCACAGTGCAGCCGTGTATGTCCCCCACATAGTGCAGCCGTGTATGTCCCCCACATAGTGCAGCCGTGTATGTCCCCCACATAGTGCAGCCGTGTATGTCCCCCACATAGTGCAGCCGTGTATGTCCCCCACATAGTGCAGCCGTGTATGTCCCCCACATAGTGCAGCCGTGTATGTCCCCCACATAGTGCAGCCGTGTATGTCCCCCACATAGTGCAGCCGTGTATGTCCCCCACATAGTGCAGCCGTGTATGTCCCCCACATAGTGCAGCCATGTCCTGTCCCTCATACCTGTAGATATGATGCTGCCGCATACCGCCGTTGATCCCCCTGCATTATAGCGTAGCGCGCATTACAAGCTTTCGTTCTGAATACTTGTAATGCCCGCGCCGCCATGTATAGACACTCCCCTTCTCGGGATTGGAGGGATCCGTCCAATCCCGAGCAAGGGGGGGTGTCTATACGTGGATTCGTGCATAGACACTCCCCCTTGCTCGGGATTGAACGGATCCGTCCAATCCCGAGAAGGGGAGTGTCTATACATGGCGGCGCGGGCATTACAAGTATTCAGAACGAAAGCTTGTAATGCGCGCTACGCTATAATGCAGGGGGATAAACGGCGGTATGCGGCAGCGGCGGCATCATATCTACGGGTATGAGGGACAGGACATGGCTGCAATATGGGGGGGAAGTATTCTTTTTTGGTATCAGGGGTATTTGCCGGAGTACAAGTACTCTGCATCGATACCGATACTAGTATCGGTATCGGGACAACCCTAATTACAACTCCTATTATAGGACACCTATTATTGGGATAACTGTCTTAGGAATCATTCACACTTGGCGGACTCCGTCGCAGTCCGTCCAGACGGAGTCCGCCTGCGTCCGCCAGCTCAGCGGGAGATCAGTCCTCAGATCTCCGCTGAGCCAACCTGGGGATCGCACCACCCCAGATAAAGGAGTCCACACAAGTATTAATGTCCTTTAAAAAACGAGACCGGGACCCACATTGGACAGTTCCTAAAGAGGTAGGTAAACTTAGGCAGTATTATCATTTTTAACAAATTTATACTACCGAGGGGGTTAAGCGGTAGGTCAGCCCAGGCAGTACACTTGGAACGCAGGGTAGCCATGACCAGCTTCAGATTCTTTTCAACGTACTTGGAGGGATCTCTGGTCACCAAAACATCAAGGTATCTGAACTCCTCTACCCATCTCAGGGGGGAGGGTTAGCAATGACCTTTAGTACCGCTGTTAGGAAAAACAAAACAAAAATAGAGCGTTTAATTGATCGCCGGGAATTCTGGGATCGTAGGCAGTAAAACTTTTGTGACGTATTCTGATATGTTGTGGACTAACAATCATTCTATGTCTGACAGTATTCCAGAGGGGTATATTTTGAGGATGATTAGATATATTTGTATGTATTTTGTCACTAGTCAGTCTACCAGCCTCTGTCGAAGTGGTAGTAATCTGAATTGTGGGTCATTTATTGGTACAGGTGCAGTGCGCGCCTGAGCTAAATATGCCTTTGTATACTTTAATATAGCATGTTGCCTCCGCCTTTTCGATTTGAGAGTGGAAGAGCTGGGGAAAGATTCCTGCATGTGTCTTTCTGTATATGTTCCCTGTGGCTCACCAACACGTGTCATGTTTCATTGTGGTTCTCTCACAGCGATGACGGTTACAAACCTCTGCTCGGAAGCAGCCCACAGGCTGTGTGTAATTGCCTGATGGGGACAATTTTGGCAGGCCAAGATGAAGAGTGTGATATTTGTGGTTACAGCAAGTAGATCATTAAAGATGATAATAAAAAGATGGCTATTAAATCCAGCTCTGCATTCATCACAAGTCATCATACCAGCACATTTAAAGTGTTACTAAACCCAGGACCCTGCATTTATTATATCTGGTCTCCCATAGTACAGAGAACATAGATATGCAAATATGTTAGTAAATATAAACCACTAAATACCTTTTTTTCATCAGCAGTATATAGCAGTCTTTATGACTTGTATGAGTGTCTGGTTAAGGAGGAAGTAAAGCCTCCTGAAAAAAAAGAAAAATAAACCCTGCAAGACAAAGGCATAATGAGCTAGTATGCATAGAATACTAGCTCATTATGAGGTACTTACCTGAGATCGAAGCCCCCGCAGCGGCCCTCGTTCACCTCCTCCGCTGCCATTACTCCCGGAGTGACTTTTAGGTATCGCGGCTCTGGTGCTGTGATTGGCCGGAGCCAGAGGTACTGCTGGACCCTACGGACCGGTATATACCATGTAACTTCCCCCAAAAAAAAGGCATGAGAAGTGGGCTGTTTTGCAAAGGAGTATCCGCCGAAACACCGGTCCTGCTCTGTCAGATGTTCCACAACATGCTAATGTTCTATGTCAATCTGTAGGGTCCAGCAGTACCTCTGACCATTATCCATACTTGCTTATATATCTATAAAGCATAATTTTGAAAACTGCCATCTTTTGGATCCAGGTCCCTTTAAACTAGGCTGTTTTTACGTTCTTTGGAGTTGGCTCTCTTGCTCCCCCTACTTTGTTCCCCCTTGCTTCTACACATTTTGTTTTGTGACAGTGCACTGCTCCATTGACTAAGCCCCTTGTGTGTTCCTTGGATTCCCCTTTTAGTCATGTACCAATAGGATCCCCTGAAGACGCTATTGGCGAAACGCGTAGCGATCAATTTGCTCTGACATTTTTTATTCAATTTGTTTGGCCCTTGGCTTGAAGGGACCTTCTTGGACTGGGGGTCATAATTTCTGGGTTTTCCCTGTTTAGCTTTCTGTTTTGGTCTTACATATGGAACAGAGTATACCACTTAGATATGTTCATACAGAGCTGTATCCTGGCCTAGGCCAACAAGGCCCAGGCCTAGGGCAGCACGTTGCAGGGGGGCAGCACGAAAAGAGTCTCCGCCGGCTTGCACTATTAGTGTAGCACTGTTAGTGTAGCGCCAGTCTTAATGGGGCGGACTGGGCAGAGAGGCAAGCATTTTGCAACTGTAGGGGGGGCAGAGCTTCTAATTTTGACTGTCCTATCATCCTGGACCACAAACCTTCCTCACTGTGCTATATGTTTTCTGCTGTACCATTGGCATGGTTATATCTTTTTAGTCCTCTCCATAAAATTATCAGAATTTTGTGCCTAAAGTAGAACTATAGGAACACTTTTCTATTTCATTTTGGAAAGCGTAAGGGTAAGGTAAGGGAAGGGCAGGTCTTTAACAGCAAGGGGTGTGGCCTTCACAAGAATGGGTGGGTCATATTTAAATTAGGGGTGCACGAGTTTAGTCAGGCCTAGGGCAGCACAAAACCTAAATATATCCCTGTGTTCATATACTCCTCTTATCATGTGTTTTATGTGATTTCAATACATTTTTATATTTTTATTATAATGTAAGACCATTTCTCTTTTTCCTATTTGGGATCATAGTGGCAACCACCTTCTTTTTCTGCTCAAAATATTATTGAATGCTCTGCAGTATGTCATTTTTCTATGCAATGTAAGGACTTATTTTTGCTGGTAGTTAAAGCGGTGGTTCACCCTAAATATACTCTTTCCCATGTGATCCAGCATACTGGCGTCAGCGGCAGTATGCTGTTTTTTAATTTTTTTTTAAATGCCCCACTTACTGTGTAATCCTTAATTTTGATTTATTTCCCCCGCGGTGGATGGCGCCTGTATAGCCCGTCACGGCTTCCGAAAATACCCGATTTAGGACTCGGGTATTTCCGGCGCTATGCGGCGCCTGCGCACAGACCTAGGCGCTGACTGCGCAGGCGCCGTATTTCTCAGAGTCCTATGGCGCGTCACACCCTCCGAAAAAAGCCGAAATAGGACTCGGAGAAATAAGGCGCCTGCGCAGTCAGCTCCTAGGTCTGTGCGCAGGCGCCGCATAGCGCCGGAAATACCCGAGTCCTAAATCGGGTATTTTCGGAAGCCGTGACGGGCTATACAGGCGCCATCCACCGCGGGGGAAATAGATCAAAATTAAGGATTACACAGTAAATGGGGCATTTAAAAAAAAAAAACAGCATACTGGCGCTGACGCCAGTATGCTGGATCACATGGGAAAGAGTATATTTAGGATGAACCTCCGCTTTAAAGTGGAGGTTCACCCTCCAAACAAATTTCAGGCATGCATTGGAGCCCACCCACCCAACTGGCAGTATGCCGGTGTTTTTTTTTTTTTTATACATACCTTTTTACGGGCTCTCTTCCCCTCCGGCGATCGCACGTGACTGGGCGTTTCCAATCACAGGCTGTGATTGACGTCCCTCAGCCCGGCGCATACAGCGCGTCACGAGATGCCGAAGGAACCCGAACATCGGTGCGGCCCTATACGGCGCCTGCGCACCGACGTTCGGGTTCCTTCGGCATCTCGTGACGCGCTGTCTGCGCCGGGCTGAGGGACCTCAATCACAGCCTGTGATTGTAAACGCCAAGTCCTGCGGGATCGCCAGAGGGGACGAGAGCCCGCAAAAAGGTATGTATAGAAAAAAAAAAAACACCCGCATACTGCCGGTCGGGTGGGTGGGCTCCATGGCATGCCTGAAATTTGTTTGGAGGGTGAACCTCCCCTTTAAACTCTTTAATATTTGCAAATAAAAAGGTTCCCTGTTTAGAATAATAAGCTGTCAGGTTAGTAAAACAGCGATTCCCCATACAGTTTGTATATAGATTTGCAAACAATGGGATAAAGGAATATTCCTGAACTTGATTTTATCTCATGGTTACTGTGACATTGTGTGAATGCATCAATGCAGTGTATGTTATCTCAGCTTGGATTCATTGAATGAGTTTACAAAAAATTTAAATATTGCAGAATATACAGCCTCATGCTGCATAAATAAGCGCCATTTCATGCTGAATAAACTAAATTATTAATGTATCGTAAACTGAAAACTATCTTTTAGATAGATTGTTACTCCAAAAGTATTTTATTTGATAAGCCAAAAAATTGGATTTAAATATAAAAATAAAAAATAAAATATGTTACAGCTGTAGTGATGCATTGTTAAAGCTGTGCAGGAACTATGTGAAGTAGAGATGGCTCTAGCTAATTGTTTACATAAATCTTCCGAAAAGGTGCAGCTCTCTATAAAAGCAGATGAAGATTTATTGTAAAGCAAAGGATGCTTCATACAAAATCCAACCAGTGAGACGGCTACGCTGACGCATTTCTCACTGGACTGGAGCCAATGATTAACTACTGAGACAGAAACGCGTCAGTAGCTGTCACACCAGATGGATTTTAAATGTTGTATACTTTGATTTACAATAAATCTACATTGGCTTTCATGGTGACTAGCTTTTCTTTTTTTTTGGAAGATTTTATGTGTTTGATTTAGAGTTATTTCATTTAGGACAGTTTACTCCTACTTACTTTATTTGCTAAGGGATTTTGCATATTGGTCATAACAACTGCTCTTTGTGTTACTACTAAGTAAGAAAACAAGAAGGTATTCTCATTTATAATCCTATTTCACATGTGCGTTTGTTTTAACAATAAAATTGCGTCATAGTGTCAATATTCCTGAATGGCACAGTACCTTTGCCTGTTTGTTCTGTGAATTAGTGTCAGCTTGCAGGAACTGTCAATAGACGCAATAACATTTCACACTCCTTGGTAGTGTATGCAGGGATCATAGTAGTATTTGTGTAACTTGCAGTAGTGTACAAACAGCAAAACTACAGAATAACGATGACCCCTATATAGGAGGATTTTCTAACCCAACGCGTTCATGGTTCAGTGCATGTCACATTATCCTGTACATGAGCAACCAAATTGCATCTCAGGATGGGGCATCAAGATGTTACTGTAGATACATTCAATCCCCACCGTGAAATAGCCAACGAACAGGACAGGGTAATGGTACTTTTATGAATAAACGCAAACAAGCAGGCAATTTACTTCGACAGATCACTGTAGCAGCAATAGGTAACTTGGGATCTGAACATGAGATCATTTGTTCCGAGTTCCGAGGCCTACACACGATTGTGAAAAAAAAATGCTCTAGCAAAGCGTGGTGACGTACAACACGTACGACGGCACTATAAAGGGGAAGTTCCATTTGGATGGCGCCACCCTTGGGGCTGCTTTTGCTGATTTTGTGTGAGTAAAAGTTGATTCGTGCTTTTCAGTCTGTTACAGCGTGATGAATGTGCCATCTCCATTACGAGCGCTAGTTTTACCAGAACGAGCGCTCCCGTCTCATAACTTGCTTCTGAACATGCACGTTTTTTTCACGTCGTTAAAGCCGACACACTACTATTTTTTACAACCTTAAAAACGACATTAAAAACGTTGTGAAAAAATAGAGCATGTTCAAAAATTTTAATGCCCATTTTTTAGATCGTGAAAAAATTCTCTGGGGGGCGCGCAGCGGGTAAACACTGTGCTGGTGCATCGCTGAGGAGCCGATGCCTGTGCCTGGCGGCCGCGATCGGCGGTAACAGCAGGGACGTGGAGCTCTGTGTGTCCTGTCAGGGAGAGAGACCGATCTGTGTCCCTTGTACATAGGGACACAGCATTGGTCACCTCCCCCAGTCAGCCCCCTCCCCCCACACAGTTAGAACACACCCAGGGAATACATTTAACCCCCCCCCCTAGTGTTAACCCCTTCCCTGACAGTCACATTTATACAGTTATTAGTGCATTTTTATAGCACTGATCGCTGTATAAATGTGAATGGTCCCAAAATCGTGTCGAAAGTGTCCGATATGTCCGTCGCAATATCGCAGGCCGCCATTACTAGTAAAAAATAAAAAATAAATAAATTGTAAATCTATCCCCTATTTTGTAGGTGCTATAACTTTTGCGCAAACCAATTAATATCCGCTTATTGCGATTTTTTTTTTTTTAAATATGAAGAAGAATACATATCGGCCTAAACCGTTTTTTTTTTTTCAAAATTTTCTGTCGTTTTTTTTCTTTATAGCGCAAAACATAAAAATCGCAGAGATGATCAAATACCACCAAAAGAAAGCTCTATTTGTGGGAAAAAAATGATAGAAAATTTAATTTGGGTACAGTGTTGTATGAGTGTTGTATGACCGCGCAATTGGGCACGAAGGGGGTCATTCAGTAATGAAGTGGTTAAAGACAAAATGCGTCAGCGCTGAAAGCTGAAAATTGGTCTGGGCACGAAGGGGGTTTAAGTGCCCAGTAATGAAGTGGTTAAAGACAAAATGTTCTTGTCCGTCTTAAGAGTGCCTCTAATAAATCTTCTCACCAAGATGCTGATCATATGTGTTGTAACATACTGCACTATATGATGCATCCAATATTTTATGAGTATCGGCTGTATGAACAAGAATTCAGAAAGACTTGTAATGTTTTGTAATTGCAAGTGTTTTTCATTCCTCCCCTTTGAATCTGCAGTTGAGTAGCACTGGACCAGATTTACGCCAGGCTGTTTGTGCAGGTTATTTACGCCTGTGAGCATCCGGTACAGATAAAGCGTGGCTTTTGCTGTTTGATAAATGCTTTAATAAATTTCCTTTTCTATTCTGTTCTGTGTAGATTCTTTTGTTCCAAACTGTGAGCATTGCACTGAATGGAAGTCCGTTTAATTAACCCCTGCAATTCGCCCTCTGCTTTGACGATTGTTGCTATAAAAGGTTGATGAATCCTATGTCTGCGAGTTAATACATAAGACGGCCTGCTTCTGAGAATGCTTCTGATCAGCAGCTGAGCAGCATTTCATGTTCCATTGCTATAATTGTTTATTAATATATTGGGTAAAATTCTGATGCATTCCTAATAGAAATTAAGCTGTTGCCTTGGAAACCTGAAAGCCTTTTCTGATATTTGTTGAAAGCGCCAGCCTTGTACGTTTTTAATAGCTGTGTTGTGCGCGATTGAGTGATCATGTGACTGGCTGCTTTTATCACCGATTTTATTATGAACATTGAGATATCAACCAACATGTTTTTGATGCTCCCCATACATAGGAACGGTATTGATCTCTTTAGGCATTTTAATAAGACCAGCGATTCGGAGATGGAGACTACCCTGTGCGTCTTTGTCATAGTGCAGTAGCATGTGCATGACTCATCTCTAGGCCCGGTGTGCAGACGGCACCAAGAAAAAAAAGTGACACGTCTGTCTGTGTTTTGTCCATTTTTTTTTTTTGTTTCTGTTGAATGGATCGGTCTTTCAAGGTGATGCACTAAGCCAGGAATGAATAAATTACACAAAGCATGAAAGATATCCTTTACACACAGTGAAGTATAGGGCAGCCTGCATCAGTTGTCATTCTTGAATGGTGGTGAAAACACGAAAGATATAAAACGTGAGATTAGTTAGAAAAAAAAAATACTAAAATTCCTGGACATCCCTTTTTTATCCCCTCATGCCTCCATAAAGCATTCAGAATTATGGAGGCCATTGTGCTCTTAGTAAATTTCGGTGCAGAAGATTTTTTTTTTTTTGTGGCCTTGCAGTAATCCCGTCTTTGACCTCCACAGGCAGTTTCTTTGACCTCATGGCTATTGCTCTGGTACAGTATGCATTGTCAGCCATGAGGCCTTTTTAGACTAGGTCCACACATTGGCAGACATTGCATGTGATTCGCACCGCATTGCTGTGCACATAGCATGCAATGTCTGTGCGATGCAAATTCAGTCATACAGTTTGTATGGCTGAAATCAAAATGCATTCACAGCAAAATGGTGCACTACCCTTTTTACAGTCCACGCTGGAATCAGATTGCATGAGTGTTCAGACCCATGCGATCCGATCTCGCAGTTTGCACTGCGTTCTGCAAACTGATTTAGGGGTGTCGTTGACCATATATTGACAGCCGCAGCAGTTTGCAGAGAGCAGTGTGAACTGCCTGAGGGTCAAATGCAATGTGGAACCTGCACAAGAATGGCGGTGGTTCCCACATCGCACCAGTGTGAACCGAGCCTTAGCCCAGGTTTACTCTGCTGCGGGTTAGGAATCGCCTGAACTCGCGCGATTTCAAACCGGCACTGCAGTCAGACTTGGAGGGCGATTTGACATGCACAGATGTCTATTAAAGTTGCCCCCAAAGTTGCCAAAAGGGACTACTTTTGGGAATCTGTGTAGCGTTGCACAGATTCGGATGGTGCGATTTACCATCAATAGCCGCCGATTTGACATGCCAAATATGCCCAATGTGAACCTAGAGAGGTGTGAATGGAAGGAGTGGTGTGGTTGACCAATGGAGTGGGCCTACACCCCAATGAAACTGGAGAATGGAGAGGTTCCCCCTAACGCGGGAAGGAGCTATATAATGAATGAGTAGAAAAAGGAAATATGAAAAAATTATTGAAAATATATATATATAATGTTATAAGTGGCTGGTAACATCATAAGTCAACATGCATGAACAACATAGGAACATAAAGGCTCTAAAAGGGTCACAGGAATACCACGATGGGGTCACCACGGCAGAACATGCAGATCAATACCTATAGAGAGGTGTGTGCCTTTCCAAATCATGTCCAATTCATTTACCACAGGTGGATCAAGGTGTAGAAACATCTCTGCAACAATCCGGAAAAATGAGAGTGTCACTTTCAAGTGTTATTGCAAATGGTCTGAATATTTACGCCAAAGTGATAGTTCAGTATTTCCTTTTTCATACATTTTTCAAACATTGCTAAAATTCTTTCACTTTGCCATTATACTGGTATACATTAATGAGGAAAAAATAATAATTTGAATTGGCTGTGGTATTGGACTGCAACAAAATTGGGGGGGGGGGGGAAATAAGTGAAGGGGGTCTGAATACTTTATGCCTGCACTCTCCATACAGTATGGTTACATATTTTGTGTGTTTTGGTCTTGGCTTCAGTTTGCACAGTTGCAGCAATTTTCAAATAAAAATGTACCCTTACAACGTCCTTGATTCACATTTTGGCTTTCATGTTTTAGAAGTCTAGATTATAGAAGGATCATTTGGTTGGGGCTCTGTATAGAATGGAAGATGTCCTGCCTGCACTTGTGCTTCTTGAGTGCCACTTATGATGGGCGCTGAACAGCCAGATGGCACGCTTGTGTTGGTTAATAGTGGGCTCGTTCTCTTCTGCTCTGCAGGATGTAAACACTTCTTCAATTCATTCTTATGCGACTCACTCAAAGCATTTTTCAGCACTGAACCTTTTGGCCTGCTCAGGCTAATGATAATTAGATGTATGTTAAAGGACAGCTGGGGCTACTCCTAGATTTAACTAAATCCCAGCAATTAGCCAACCTGCACTGGGCATAGACAAAAAGGAGGCGTTACCAGTTTTCTTTTGTTTGTTCCGACATATCTCTGCTTAATTGAGGATTTGGCACTGGACCATGTTTTCTAACATGGTGTTTAAATAAAATTGCAAATCTAAAATCTCCTATTTAAATTACAGGTGAATCATTGCTTACCATTTGGTGTGTGCCAGAGTATTTTTATTAATATGGTACTGACTAGGGTTGTCCCGTTACCACTTTTTTAAGACCGAGTACAAGTACCGATACTTTTTTTCAAGTACTCACCGATACCGAATACCGATACTTTTTTTTTTTCATGTCATGTGACAGTGGCTTTTTTTTTTTTTTTTTACAGTGGCGTTTTTTTTTTTAGAGGGGGGGGTAGTGGATTGTCAGTGTTTTTTAAATTTTTTATTACTATTTACATTTTATTTTTTTTAATTATTTATTGCAATTTTTATTTTATTTTTTAATCAGCCCTGTTGGGGCTTTGGTGAGATATCAGGGGTCTTAACAGACCTCTGACATCTCCCCTTTGAGACAGAGAAAGGGACTAGGGAATCAGATTCCCCTGTCCCTTTCTCAGCAGCCTAGGTTGTGCTGAAAATGAATGGAGAGAAGACCGCGTCTTCTCTTCATTCATAAACTGAAACATTGTAATCACAGTTTATGATGTTTCAGTTCTGTGAATGGACAGAGTCATCATTGACTCTGTCCATTCAGGACAGTAAGGAGACGGGTTTACCGGCTCCTACCGCCGCTCTCCATCCTGACAGTTCCAGGGGGACACAGGGGAGAGAAGGAAACAGCGGGGGGTGGGCAGGGGGGAGAGAAGAAAACAGCGGGGGACATGGAGGAGAGTAGGAAATGGGGGGGGGCACGGGGAGAGAGGGAAACAGCGGGGGACACGGGGGAGAGAGGGAAACAGCGGGGGACACGGAGGAGAGAGGGAAACAGCGGGGGACACGGAGGAGAGAGGGAAACAGCGGGGGACACGGAGGAGAGAGGGAAACAGCGGGGGACACGGAGGAGAGAGGGAAACAGCGGGGGACACGGAGGAGAGAGGGAAACAGCGGGGGACACGGAGGAGAGAGGGAAACAGCGGGGGACACGGAGGAGAGAGGGAAACAGCGGGGGACACGGAGGAGAGAGGGAAACAGCGGGGGACACGGAGGAGAGAGGGAAACAGCGGGGGACACGGAGGAGAGAGGGAAACAGCGGGGGACACGGAGGAGAGAGGGAAACAGCGGGGGACACGGAGGAGAGAGGGAAACAGCGGGGGACACGGAGGAGAGAGGGAAACAGCGGGGGACACGGAGGAGAGAGGGAAACAGCGGGGGACACGGAGGAGAGAGGGAAACAGCGGGGGACACGGAGGAGAGAGGGAAACAGCGGGGGACACGGAGGAGAGAGGGAAACAGCGGGGGACACGGAGGAGAGAGGGAAACAGCGGGGGACACGGAGGAGAGAGGGAAACAGCGGGGGACACGGAGGAGAGAGGGAAACAGCGGGGGACACGGAGGAGAGAGGGAAACAGCGGGGGACACGGAGGAGAGAGGGAAACAGCGGGGGACACGGAGGAGAGAGGGAAACAGCGGGGGACACGGAGGAGAGAGGGAAACAGCGGGGGACACGGAGGAGAGAGGGAAACAGCGGGGGACACGGAGGAGAGAGGGAAACAGCGGGGGACACGGAGGAGAGAGGGAAACAGCGGGGGACACGGGAGGAGAGAGGGAAACAGCGGGGGACACGGGAGGAGAGAGGGAAACAGCGGGGGACACGGGAGGAGAGAGGGAAACAGCGGGGGACACGGGAGGAGAGAGGGAAACAGCGGAGGAGGGGGACACGGGAGGAGAGAGGGAAACAGCGGGGGACACGGGAGGGGAGGAAACAGCGGGGGACACGGGAGGAGGAGGGAAACAGCGGGGGACACGGGAGGAGAGAGGGAAACAGCGGGGGACACGGGAGGAGAGAGGGAAACAGCGGGGGACACGGGAGGAGGGGGAAACACGGGGGACACGGGAGGAGAGAGGGAAACAGCGGGGGACACGGGAGGAGAGAGGGAAACAGCGGGGGACACGGGAGGAGAGAGGGAAACAGCGGGGGACACGGGAGGAGAGAGGGAAACAGCGGGGGCGGGAGGAGGGGGACACGGGAGGAGAGAGGGAAACAGCGGGGGACACGGGGGAGGAGAAACAGCGGGGGACACGGGGGAAAGGGAAACAGCGGGGGACACGGGAGGAGAGAGGGAAACAGCGGGGGACACGGGAGGAGAGAGGGAAACAGCGGGGGACACGGGAGGAGAGAGGGAAACAGCGGGGGACACGGGAGGAGAGAGGGAAACAGCGGGGGACACGGGAGGAGAGAGGGAAACAGCGGGGGACACGGGAGGAGAGAGGGAAACAGCGGGGGACACGGGAGGAGAGAGGGAAACAGCGGGGGACACGGGAGGAGAGAGGGAAACACCAGCGGGGGACACGGAGGGAGAAGGAAAACATGGCGGGGGGGGGGCACAGAGGGAGAGAGACTGAAGCAAAACGGAGGGGAGCTAGAGGAGGACACAGGACAAGTATCAGGTGAAGCCCCGGCAGCATTTGCCCTAGTACAAGTACTCAGGCAAATGCTTGGTATCGCTCCCGATACCAGTATCGGGACAACCCTAGTACTGACCTAAAAAAAAAAAAAAAAAAAGTGAGAACTTGCTATGTTGTAAGGAACATTTAGAAACGTTAGAGAGAAAGGAGTCACCGCTCCAGGTGGGATCACTAAATGGTTACAGGTGGTGCAGGATACCGAGGGTGCTGGCGGTGCACTAAGCAAAATGAAGACAAAGAAAAATGGATAGCCGCACTCCAAAACCTGATGGGTGGTCTTTTATTCAATAGACAGCATGTACAAAAATAGGGTCACAGCAGTAGAAACAAGGAACAGCCGACGCGTTTCGCACTGGATCAGTGCTTATTCATGGCCATGAATAAGCACTGATCCAGTGCGAAACGCGTCGGCTGTTCCTTGTTTCTACTGCTGTGACCCTATTTTTGTACATGCTGTCTATTGAATAAAAGACCACCCATCAGGTTTTGGAGTGCGGCTATCCATTTTTCTTTGTCTTCATTTAGAAACGTTAATTATGCCCAATTAGTACTAAAATTTATATTTTTCTGGAATCCTTGAAAAATAATTGGGCACTAGCTGGTATGAATGTGCATAGCCATCAATGTGCCTACAGCCTTTTTGTACATCTGCTGTGTGAGATTAAAGACAGCCATACACGGCCTAAATTTCAATGAAATGGGAGGCATCGGTACCTTTATCGGCACCAGCTGGCTTAACAAAAGCTAATCATCCAACTTTTGTTGAAAGAGCCGGGTGGAAAATGGTTGGCTGAACAGTGACTGAATCTATTCTAAAGCCTGGTACACTTGATCAGAATATCTGTTTAATCGTCTGTTTTTTCTTGCATGCTAGCAGCAGTAGCCAGTCCATGAGGCCGGGTTCACACCTATGCGAATTACGCAGAACATTTCTAAATACATTGTGTTCAATGAGGCTGGTTCACATATGTGCGATGCATTCGCACTGCGCATTGCCGAAAAAACGTGTGCGTATTTTTGGCCTTGCGATGCAGCTCGTGTGCGAATTCAGGCCCATTATCTTCTATGGGTATGCAGCTGATTTGCTGATGTGTTCATTTCTCTTCAGGTTTTCTCTCATTCAGCTCAATACACTTCCCCCCTCCCCCTCCCCTCTCTCAGGTCTCCAAATTTGCAGCTAATCTGCAGCTAAAACGCAATGGATCTGCTGAACACTTCTCTTATCTCTCTGCAGAGATAAGAGAGCTGAAATTCGCACCACACTAGTGTAAATCCGGCCTAAGGGGTGTCACCCCCTAATCTCTGCGTACCACCCCCCTAATCTTCATGTGGTGCGCCAGATTTATAGGTTTCTATGAATGAATGTTTATTTTATTTTTAAGCACATTAATGGAGCCTGAAGCTCTACTTGGCTTCAAAAGGTTTGGGCTTGGGGCGAGAACCCACCCACTTGTGACATTCGCAAATCAATATTCGCTATTGTCTTCTGGCTTCTTCTCCCAGCGAGGAAGTTAAAGCGGAGCTCCACCCTGATTTTTATTTTTTATTTCAAAAATCTAAAAAAAAAAAAAATGTAATGGGGAAAAAAAAACTCACCCTAAATAGGCTGTTGCTATGCGGAAGTCCCGAATCTGCCCTCATCTTCCGCGGTGTGGTTTTCTTCCTCCTCCTCTTCTCGGTGTAGTCTTGTGAATGGGCCGCTCTGCATTCTGGGAACTGTGTGTATCCCAGAAAGCAGCCGGACCATTCACAAAGCGCCGCGCTGCTCGCACATGCGCAGTAGGAAACGGACAGTGAAGCCGCACAGCTTCACTGCCTGTTTCCCTGACTGTGGATGGCGGTGCCGGGATCGAGGATCGGCATCGGCGGGGGCCGTCAGCGCGGGCGCCTAGGACAGGTAAGTGTCCTTATTCAAAGTCAGCAGCTACACTGTTAGTAGCTGCCGACTGTGAAAAAAAAAAAATGCGGGTGGAGCTCCGCTTTAATAACGTACAATAACATTTTTATAGCGTGGAACTTCAGATTTTGTCATCGAAGTCAGATGTTGAAGTATTATACTAACGATCAGATAAACGGCCGATCATTCATCGTACAAAATGAAACTTTTAATTACATTTATGATTTTCTTATCGTATGTATGAGCCTTTAGATGCAGCAACTGTTCTGGTATTCTGACAGCCATTGAGGGGAGATTTGTCCGTCCGCATTCTTTAACATGGAGGGAGAAATTTGTACGGTCACACAGATACACTGACAGTCTGCAGGAGACCTGCATGGCATGAGCGATATGTTGATCGCTGGTGCAATGTTTTCCAGGCTCCTAAAACAAAAAATAGAAAATACACTTTTTTGCCTATAAAATTACCTATTATTTTTATTTAAAAGCTGAACTTATCCTTTAAGTGTATGGCCAGTATTTCTGTATTTCTGCTAGTCACAGAAGATCTAAAGATGTCCGTTCTTCCCACCCTGAAAATGTAAAACTTGATGACCAACCCAAATCCGCACCCCTTCTTTCTCCAGGCCTCAAACTACCCTTTCCTTCCTCCCCAACTAAGCCTGGAAATATGGTCCTAAGATGTACCAATTTTTTGTACTTCAACTACGGAATTTCCTGATGCAGTTAAATAACCACAAGACACACTATTTTTTGCCTTGTCTTGATTGACGCGTTGTACTTTTGAAATTGATTGCAAAGTCATCCTAACAAAGCTTGATACAACCGTAATTCCCCCCAAATATTAAAATTAAAATTAAAAATCTACATAAAACAGAATGCAATTACTGTACCTTTTTTTTCTTCAAATTAGACATTTTCTCATTTTAAACATTTGATATGTTTTCTATTGCGAATAAAATTTGGATTTGAGATTATCATAGCATTCAGTTTTTATATAGATTTTATACAGCGTCCCAACTTGTTTGGAATGTTTTTTTTTTTTTGCACCAGTATGATGCTTATTCTTTATATAATTCTTGTTTCTGGTAAGATATCTTACTAAGATCCCCTGTTGCTTCATGGAGAATGTAATTTGGGTCATTTTGGGGGGGAGGGGAGAAGTGGGTACCTGTTTTTGACAGGTATCCATCCCCAGTTCTGAGAGTTCTTGCTGTGGTGAGATCCCTCAAATTTAACACCCCCCCTTACCCCGCTGCTGGGCCATACAGAACGTGCAGCGTGCTTTGCGCATTAGGGAACCGCCTGTGAAGCCACAAGGCTTCACTGCCGGTTTTCCTCAGACAATGGCGGCGGCCGCACCCTAGAGCCAATGGATGCATTGGCTGGGGTGCCAGCATCCCTGGATTCCTGGTAAGGCTCCTAATAAGTCATCAGTGTGTAGCTGCTGATTTTTTATTTTTTTTTGGGGGGGGGGGGGGGATCTTTTAAGCTAACAATTTCAGAGTATGTGCTTTGATGTTACTTCTGGTCTTCAGTCAGGTGTCCAGACCAAAGAGCAGGCGGGAGACTCGGATCTGTTGGGAACTAGGGTTGGCACCCTGTTGACTGTTCAGTGGAAAGAGTGTGAATCTCAAGAGAAGAAACTCCTATTATTTTGTCAGATAAAACAGCTCAATGGGTGTATATTTCTGTGTGGCTGGAGTTTTGCTTTTACTGTAAGTCTAAGAAGTCAGCACCAGAGGTAGATCAAAGAAACTTCCTTTGGTATATGATAATACCTTGATAAGCCAGACTGAGAAATGCCACACATTTTAGCAGGATTCAATTGTGTTTTTGTTTTTTTTTGGAAACAATACGAGAGATAGTATAGCAATGATGTCGATTATTCCTAACAAGGTCCAGAGACAGTTTTCATGTACAAGGATGTTCGCTCGGTAGGAAAGGCCAAAAGAGGATGTTCATGAGAAGAATTTCAGAGTAGCAGAAGAGAGCGAGAAACATCACCATGCTCTTCAAATCTCTCCGATCAAATTGGAAACATCACAGGGATAGCAAATGTGTAAGCCTGACTGAGAAGTGGTGTAGTAATTGGTGAGATGAGCCAGGGAGGCACTGAACCACTGAAACACATCGATAAGCTGAGAAAGACTGAATAACGGTGTGAATTTTTAATGTTGGATATGTATTTGTTGCTGAGGAAATTATCAGAAAGGCAAAAGCATGAAGTCTAAAGCTGGCAATACACTATTAGAATTTTAGGTGACCCTACTGGCTCCACATAACTTGATGCCTCAGTTGACTATGCTTGAAGGAGCAAGGCTGAAAATTGTCAGTTGAACAATGCCTGAAAGCACTGTGTGGATATTCAGCAATTGAGGCTCTCGGAAAACAGTAGCCCAATAGGGGAGATTTGTCAATTCCAGATGTGTGGCTAGCTTTACCCCTCTCCGTTTCCAGATTTTGTAGTGTAGCTCGGCCTGTCTGAACCAAGGAACCCTAGGGTTCCTCCAGAAATCGCTAGGGGTTCCTTGAGCAACTTCGGGCCCTCAAGTAACCACTGACACCATTGATCATTTTTAATCTTGCAGTGCTTTGATAAAGTCTTTATACCCCTTGAAATGTTATTTTTTTTTGGATATACCCACACAAAGTGGCACATAATTGTGAATTGGAAGTAAAATAACAGTGTTTTCCTTTTTTCTTTTTCTTTTTTTACAAACAACTGAAAAGTGTGGCATGCACTTTTATTCTGCTCCCCCCACTTTGTAGAACCCACTTTTGCTGCAATTACAGTTGAAGGTCTTTTTGGGGATGGCTCTACCAGCTTTGCACATCTAGAGTGTGCAATGTATGCCCATGGGATCATAGGCATTATGCTATCGTAAAAAAACATGCATAAAGAAATAGAAACAACCAAAACACCACATTGAGTTATCAAAATAACTTTATTTAAAGATTCAATTCAACATTTGTCACAAATGTATTCATTTTGTTTGGATGGTATTGGCCACGGTCTGGTTCATTGGTTTCAAATCATAAAATATCATATCAACTTTTATGTATATCAACCAATTTAAACCAAAATTGTCAACAAATCGCCAAATTCAACCCAGCCACTTAGACTCGGGTTGATACCGTATTTTAAACCATTTTAACCTAAACCTCCCCTTCAGTTGTACTGGAAGGGAGCCACCACATGAACAGGCCGCGAAAAGCAAAAAGGGGGGGGGGGTAGGGTGGGGAGTCCTCCTGCAATCTTCAGGATGGAATGGTGCTGTCCCAGACTCCAGTGACCCTTAAATAGGCCGGTGCCAGGTTCTGGAAAATTCTCCCAGAACCACCTGATCCCTCTAACCAATCCCTGCGGACCCAAAGCCTCCTCCAGAACCTTCTAAAGCCACCTGACCCCACTGACCAATCCTAACAGCTCACCTGCAGCTCACCTTTATTCTAACCTTAAATAACCCTATAAACTAATACCCCCAGCACCACCTGACATTCTGCAACCACTCCTGGCCTAACACTAAACCTGAGCTAAACCAGACCCAATGCCATGATCCCATGAGGAAAGGGGAGCCTAAATGGCTTTCCCTTTCAACTCCCATTCTTCTTTGCAAAATAGCTCAAGCTCTGTCAGATTGGATGGAGAGTGTCTGAACAGCAATTTTCAAGTCTTGCAACAGATTCTTAATAGGACTTAGACCCCTTTCACACTGGAGCGGTTTGCAGGCGCTATTGCTCTAAAAATAACACCTGCAAACCAACCCTAAACAGCTGCTGCTGTGTCTCCAATGTGAAAGCCCCGAGAGCTTTCACACTGGAGTGGTGCGTTAGCAGGACGGTAATAAAAGTCCTGCTAGCCACATCTTTGGAGCGGTGTGTATACCGCTCCTCCCCTGCTCCTACCTATTGAAATCAATGCGACGCCACGGCTATAACGCTGGCAATGAGCCTCTGCCGAGGCGCTTTGTGGCAGTTCTTAACCCTTTCTCGGCCGCTAGCAGGGGTAATATGACCCACTAGCGGCCGAATAGCGCAGTGAAATTGGCGGTAAAGCGCAGCTAAAAATACCGGTGCCTTACCGCCGACGCTGCTCCCGCCCTAGTGTGAAAGAGGTTTTTAGGTCTGGACTTTGACTGGGCCATTCTAACACAATAATATGCTTTGATCTAAACCAGTGTTTTTCAACTCCAGTCCTCAAGGCACACCAACAGGTCATGTTTTCAGGCTTTCCATTATTTTGCACAGGTGATTAGATCAGTTTCACTGCCTTGGTAATCACCACAGCCATTTCATCAGAGGGAAATCCTGAAAATTTGACCCGTTGGTTTGCCTTGAGGACTGAAGTTGAAAAACACTGATCTAAACCATTCCATTTTAGCTTTGGCTGTATGTTTAGGGTCTTTGTCCTGCTGGAAGATGAATCTCTGCCTCAGTCTCAACTCTTTTGCAAACTAACAGGTTTTCTTCTAAGATTGCCCTGTGTTTGACTCCATCCATCTTCCCATAAACTCTGACCAGCTTTCTTGTCCCTGCTGAAGAAAAGCATCCCCACAACATGATGCTGCCACCACCATGTTTCACGGTGGGGATTGTGTGTTCAGGGTGATGTGTGGTATTGGTTTTCTGCCACATATAGCATTTTGCTTTTAGGCCAAAAAGTTAATTTTTGGTTTCATCTGACCAGAGCACCTTCTTGGGTTAAACAAACACGGCGTCTCGAGACATTTCAGGGACATTTCGGGTGTCAGCGGTAAATCGGCATTGCCCATTGATTTAAATAGGCAGGGGCGCTTGAGAAGCGGTGTATTCACCGCTCTAAAAGCGATGCACAGAAGCTGCTGGCAGGACTTTTTTGATGCCCTGCCAGTGCAGCGCCCCAGTGCACTCTGGCTTTCACACTGGGATTGCAGCTGAGGCTTTTTTCAGGTTCTTTACAGGTGCTCTTTTTAGCGCTAAAGCGCATGAAAAACACCTCCCAGTGTAAAAAAGGTTGCAAGGGCTGCCATCTCATCCTATATTTATTTGGTGAGTCACTGGCCCATATCAAGCACACGCATGTTGGTAACTTGATATGCACATGCCTGTTCTAGGTCAGTAGCTCGCCAGGTAATAAAGGCAAGATATGGATGATGACCCTCGTGCTTGCACGTTCGAAAACAAGTCAGCGGCAGCACAGCCTATATTTCTATCCTAGCTCCTTGAAGTGTTGATTTTAGTCTGGGAGTGAGGTGGAAGAGGCACAATAGAAGGAATACCAATAGTTCACCATAGTATATGCCTTGCTATCCATTGTTGAGACTTGGTGGCCCATGGCTGGCATTACCGGTTACTAGCCATGCCAAGCAAAATTGTCTTCTTATAACGTGACCTCTTTTGTATTCTTATCACTGATCTCCGGAATATACCTCAAATATATCTGTAAATATCTTTTATATCATCAAGCTTGTATTTGAGGTTTATTGGCCCTGTAGATCATGTATTGTAGAATACCTGAGTTCTAATTTCAGCCCTTTGCTTCCCCTGTGTCCTGTATTTCTCATTGATGCAGCGTCTTCTAGAGCTAATCCTCAGAGGAAGCGTTACGCAGTGTCATTTGTCGTGTCTAAGGAACCAGAGTGTGTCTGCAACCTCTGAGGATTGTCTCACTAGTAACGCAGCATCCACTTCAGCACTCTCCACTGCAAAGAGTCATCCATCTGAACCGCAGGCTGAACTCCGCTGACAATGGACGCAGCTCCGAATGACTGATTCATGCAGCTATTAGGGAGACAAGTGTGTGCACCATAGCAAATGTGTAATAACTTCAGGTGCAGCAATTAGCCCACTGACATCTACCTGTGTCACAGAGCTGCTCAGTAATGGCAATACGTTCTCATTAAATAAGGCTACCATGAATGTGCATGGAATGCATCTAGTTTAATTTCCCAGTATAAAACAGCCTACAAGGGACTGTGAATTAGTGGTGCACTGAAAAGAAAATTCTGGACCGAAACCAAAAATTCAGGATGCATTTGGCCGAAAAACAGAAATAGAGCGTTAATTTATTTATTTTTTGTAATATAATTTTATTATAATCGACTTTTTAATTTAATAGTTGAAGTGCTTTTACATTAAAATGGTTGCATTATAACGCACCTCCCCATTGAAATGCATTTAAAGCGCAGAAAAAAACTCACTATTGCATTTTTTATGTGGTTTAGGAGTTGCGCTATGTATACATTTTTTTTTCGGTGACCTTTTTTTTTACTGATAACTCTATTTTTGGTCACGGCACAGGGCCCTGGAGAAACTGCACAGACGACCGTTCCTTCAGAGCTCATGCGCCAATGACTTAATCAGTGCAGTATAAAGTAAAACCCCTTTCACACTGAAGCGTTTTTACAGCATTCTAGCGTTAAAAATAGCGCTATCAAAACGCTCATAAAATGCTCTCCACGCATCTCAATAGACCCTTTCACAGTGAGTCCTGCAAGCAGCATCTTTGGAGCAGCTTTTGGGCGCAAAAAAAAGTTCCAAAAACGCCCCTCTCCATTGAAATTAATTGAATGCGCTGTAAAAACGCCTGACCCTTTCACACTGAGGCACTGCAAAAACGCCCTAAAACTTTAGGGTCTTAGCGGTGCTTTACCAGCACATTGGGATTGCAGATGAGGCTTCGTTTCGAATAACGCACGAAAAACGCTTGAATGACTCTCGAAAAATGCCCCAGTGTGAAAGGGGCCTAAATGTCTCCTAAACTGTAAGTTAAAGGGGAGGTTCACCCTCCAAACAAATTTCAGACATGCCATGGAGCCCACCCATCCGACCGGCAGTATGCGCCAGTGTTTTTTTTTTTTTTTTTTTTTCTATACATACCTTTTTATGGGCTCTCGTCCCCTCCGGCGATCCCGCGGGACTTGGCGTTTACAATCACAGGCTGTGATTGACGTCCCTCAGCCCGGCTCATACAGCGCGTCACGAGATGCCGAAGGAACCCGAACGCCGTATAGGGCCGCACCGACGTTCCTTCGGCATCTCATGACGCGCTGTATGCGCCGGGCTGAGGGACGTCAATCACAGCCTGTGATTGTAAACGCCCAGTCACGCGGGATCGCCGGAGGGGACGAGAGCCCATAAAAAGGTATGTATAGAAAAAAAAAAAAAAAACACCGGCATACTGCC
Source organism: Rana kukunoris (assembly GCA_029574335.1). NCBI lineage: Eukaryota > Metazoa > Chordata > Amphibia > Anura > Ranidae > Rana > Rana kukunoris. The sequence continues at coordinate 80,452,814 of CM056050.1, read as the reverse complement.
GGTCGGGTGGGTGGGCTCCATGGCATACCTGAAATTTGTTTGGAGGGTGAACCTCCATTTTAAGGAGATATTTACAGTACCTATAGGTAAGCCTCATTATAGGCATCCCTATAGGTACAAACAAAGGGAGTTTGTTTCCTCTTTAACCACCTCAATACCGGGCACTTTCACCCCCTTCCTGTCCAAGCCATTTTTTTAACTTTCACCGCTGTCACACTTTGACAATTGCGCAGTAAAGCAACGATGTACCCAAATGAAATTTTTATAATTTTTTCCTCACAAATAGAGTTTTCTTTGGCGGTATTTAATCACCTCTGCGGTTTTTATTTATTGCGCTATAAACAAAAAAAGAGCGACAAGTTTGAAAAAAACACAGTATTTTTTACTTTTTGCTTTAATAAATATCCATAAAAAAAAAAAAAAAAAAAGATTTTCCTCAGTTTAGGCCGATATGTATTCTTCTACATATTTTTGGTAAAAAAAAATCGCAATAAGCGTATATTGATTGGTTTGCGCAAAAGTTATAGCGTCTACAAATAGGGGGATAGATTTATAGCATTTTTTTTTTTATACTAGTAATGGCGGCCATCTGCTATTTTTATAGTGAATGCGATATTGCGGCGGACATATTGGACACTTTTGACACTATTTTGGGACCATTAACATTTATACAGCAATCCGTGCTATAAAAATGCATTGATTACTGTATAAATGTGACTGGCAGTGAAGGGGGTTAACCACTGCAGGGCTAGGAAGGGGTTAAGTGTGTCCTAGGGACAGGGCCGGCCCTATGATGGGACCAGGTGGTACCATGGGTACCAGGCGGCACTTTTTGGGGGAGCGGCATACTGAGAGCCAGCCTGCTCCATTGCCTGTGAGGGGCACCGCTATGCTGCTGTTAGCGGTGACACTAGCGAGCGTCGGGCAGACAGAACACTTAAAGGGGGGGTAGACAGCAAGTGAGTGGGGCAGGCGCCGCTGCCTGTAAGGAGCCCGGTGCCGCTGTTGTTAGCGGTGACACTAGCGGGCGCTGGGCAGACAGAACACTCAAAGAGGGGGGAGCAGTCACCGAGTGAGTGGGGCAGGCACCGCTGCCTGTGAGGAGCCCAGCGCCGCTGCTGTTAGCAGTGACACTAGTGACTAGCGGGCGGACAGAACACTAAAAGGAGGGGGCAGGGAGCAGTCGGCGAGTGAGCGGCAGGGGAGCAGAAAGATTGTCATCTCTCACCGCCCGCCCTGTTATACCACAGTTATGCCCCCACTGCAGCTGCAGGCAGCAGAGAGATTATAATATCTCTCTGCTGCCTGCCTTTATTCTGGGACACAGCAAGTGACGACCCACAGCGTGTGGCAGGTGAAGTCATGACAATCCGCAACGTTGTGTGGCAGGTGGCAAGTGATGCGGCACGTGACGTCTTTTCAAGTGGCAATCCGCAACGTGTGGCATGTGTGGTGGCAAATGACAACCCGCAATGTGTGGCAGGTGACGTAAGTGACAATCCGCAACGTGTGGCAATCCGCGACGGGTGGCAAGTGATGTGGCACGCAACCTTTCGCAATGTGTGGCAAGTGACCATCTACAACATATGGCAGGTGACGTTGTGGCAAGTGGCAATCTGCAACCTGTGGCATGTGATGTGGCAAATGACAACCCGCAACGTGTGGCAGGTGACGTAAGTGACAATCCGCAATGTGTAGCAGGTGACAATCCGCAACGTGTGGCAAGTGACCACCCGCATCTGGTGGTGGAGTCTGAAGCAAAACTGTAAGTACAAACACACATCACAATGAGACACGAGAGCCTGTGAGGGACTTGCCTTGCCCAGCCCTGATTAACCACTTAAGGACCGGAAGCATTTGCCCACTTAATTACCAGGCAATGTTTTGTGATACAGCACTGTGTGGCTTAAACTGACTATTGTCGTGCAACATTGTACCCAAATGTCCTTTTTTCCCACAAATAGAGCTTTCTTTTGGTAAAATTTGACCACCTCTACGGTTTTATTTTTTTGTGCTATAAACAACAAAAAACGACAATTTAAAAAAAAAATACTGTTTATATATTTTTTTTATTTTTTGCTATAATATCCCAAAAATGTGTATATATATAAAAAAAAAAAAATTCTTTATCAGTTTAGGCCAATATGTATTCTTCTACATATTTCTAGTACCAAAAAAAACACAATTAGCGTTCATTGATTAGTTTGCGCAAAAGACATTGTGGCCGCTGGCAATTCACAGGTCCATTTATACTCCTGGATACATGTATAGAGCCATGACAGGTCCTCTTTATATTCCTTTACATGTAAAGAGCCATGGCAGGTCCTCTATATACATGTATAGAGCCATGACAAGTCCTCTTTTTACTCCTATATACATGTAGACCGCCATGACCGGTCCTCTTTTTATATTCCTATATACATGTATAGAGCTATGACATGTCCTTTTATACCCCTATATACATGTATAGAGCCATGACAGGTCCTCTTTAGTTATCATGATATAAAATAATGAATGTGGGGGCCTTTTGGTGGGCATGATTTTTTTTTGGGGGGAGGGGGGCAGATTTTCATTCTTGGTCCCAGGCAGCACAATGTCTTGGGCCGGCACTGCCTAGGGAGTGATTCTAACTGTAGGGGGAGGGGACTTACAAGGGGAGGAGGCTGATCAGTGTTCCTTTGTACAAGGAACACACCATCGGTCTCCTCTCTCCTGACAGAACGTGGATCTGTGTTTGCCGCTGGGCACGCGCATCTGGTTTCCAGTGGCGCAGCAGGAGCGCGCGCCCCCCAGTGTCCCGGGAAGGTGAGGACGTCGTATGATGCCTGCCCAGAACAAGAGCCGAACCGTCCAGCCATCATTTGACGGGCAGCAAGCGGTTAATGTGGCTGTAGAATAGGGTGACCAGACATCCCCAGTTTCAGGGGACAGTCCCCTGATTGAGGACACTGTCCCCGGACCAAGTCTGTCCCTGGTTTTGTCCCCAGATTGGATTTAATAGGGGGCAGGGGCAATTTCAAAGTGCAGAATTAAAATAATTAGAATTACACCCCCCCCTGCTCTGCCGTGCCTACTAGCATAGGGGGGTTGTATTTTTCCTATTATCTGTGCCCCTTTCTGATGATCATGTGCTGGTCGGAACGGAGGGAATATTTCTTCAGCTTCGCTCGAGTGTTATTCTACCTTGGCTCAAATCCTGGCCAGCCACCTGCCTATCTCCTTGTGCCTTCCCTGGTGGAGTGATCTTCCTCCGCTCCCCATCCAGTAGTAGCCAGGGCCCAAAGAGTAAGACTTGAGAGACTGTGAGACGGGCAGAGAGTCACTGATTGTTGTCATTACTAGTAAAGAAAAAATATGTCCCCGGATTTCATTTTAAAAATCTGGTCACCTTACTGTAGAAGGTTATTTATCTTGTTGCATTCTATGTATTAAAGTGGTGTTCCGCACAATTTTTTTTCTTAAAACCCGCAGCTACACATACTGCAGCTGCTGGCCTTTAATAAATGGACACTTACAATGCACACTTGCCTGTCCTGGAGTCCAGCGATATCGGCACCCGCAGCTGATGTTTCCATCAGCTATCGAGTGCTGCTGCCGCCATTGTGGGTAGGGGTACCTGGCAGTGTAGCCTTTAGGCTTCATGCCGGGAACCCTACTGTGCATGCGCGAGGCCCGCTCCTCTCTCCTACTGACGTCACAGGCCTGGGCTCCCGAAAGTGGGAAAGGATACCTGTCAAAGACAGGTATCCTGTCCCCCGGAAAGGGGGGGGAATCCGATGAGCGGAAGTTCCACTTTTGGGTGGCACTCCGCTTTAAGATCAAAAACCTTCTGGGTGTAGCAGCCCCCCTAATAATTACCTGAGCTTCATCTCTATTTAGCGATGTGCACAAGTGCCTGGGCCGTCAAACTTTCCCTCCTGATTGGCTGAGACACAGCAGCAGCGTTGGCTCCTGCTGCTATCAGTCAGTTGGTGTATCAGGAGAAACAATTGCGGGGCCGAATTGTGGCTCTGTGTCTAAATGGATACACAAATCTGTTCCACAGCTTTGTGTGCCCCCATAGCTAAACCACAGAGAAAGCAAGTATAACATGTTTGTTATTTTTAAAGCAAAATTAAAGCCTTGGTTTAACCATTTAAGACCCGGACCAAAATGCAGGTAAATGACCAGGCCCCTTTTTGCGATTCGGCATTGCGTCGCTTTAACAGACAATTGCGTGGTCGTGCGACGTGGCTCCCAAACAAAATCTGCGTCCTTTTCTTCCCACAAATAGAGCTTTCTTTGGTGGTATTTGATCGCCTCTGCGATTTTTATTTTTTGCACTATATACAAAAATAGAGCGACATTTTTGAAAAAAAAACAATATTTTTTACTTTTTGTTATAAGAAAAATCAAATAAACGAAATTTTAGTCAAACATTTAGGCCAAAATGTATTTAACCACATGTCTTTAGTAAAAAAAAATCGCAATAAAAAAAAAATTTGCTACCTAGCGGGTACAGCGACACTAATACAGCGATCAGAAAAATGATCGCTTAGTGATGCTGGCAATAGGGAGTGAAAGGGTTAACTAGGGCGGTGATCAAGGGGTTAAAACTTTATTAGGGTGGGGGTACGGGGCTACCCTGAACCTAACACTAACTGACTGTCACACTGACACTAAATACAGTAATCATACATGTATGATTACTGCATTCAGTGACACTGTGACGGGGGGGGGGGGGGGGCGATCGCGGGGGTTAAATGTATTTATGTGTAGTGTGTGTCAGTGTAGTGTTGTGCAGACTTACTGTGCGATGTGATCTCTCCTCAGCGGTGGATAAAAAAAACGCTGAGGGGAGAGATCACATCACTTCCCCCTTCCTGTGTTAACACAGGAGGAGGAAGTGACACACAGGTGGGCGCGCGCATTGGCTGGGAGCGATCCGGAGGGGGCGGACAAAAACAAACCGCCGCCCCCTCTGCACGGATCGCTCATACAGCCGCGGGGACCGCCGCATGTACCGGGGGGTCCCGATCGGACCCCCGACCCACCTTAAGGCACCAACGTATATATACGTTGATGTGCCTGTCGGTGCCATTCTGCCGACGTAAATGTACATGCGGCGGTCCTTAAGGGGTTAAAAAAAAAAAATCATGTTACGCTTAGGCCCCTTTCAGACTGGGGCGGGAGCCGCGTTGACGGTAAAAATATCGGCGCTATAGCGTCGGATTTACCGTGGGATTCGGCCGCTAGCGGTGCGGTATTAACCCCCGCTAGCGGCCGATAAAGGGTTGCCGCGGCTTCCCATTATTTTCAATGGGAAGGAGCGGTAAAGGAGCGGTATACACGCCGCTCCTCTCACCGCTCCAAAGATGCAGCTGACAGGAGATTCTTTTCTCTCCCTCCAGCGCATCGCCTCAGTGTGAAAACCCTCTGGCTTTCACATTGAGTAGGCAGTGAAGGAGTTTTTCAGGGGGTATAGCAGCGCTATTTTTAAAGGGGTCTTATCTGCTCTGTGCAGTGGTTTTGCACAAAGCAGCCCATATTCTCCTCCTTGAGTCGCACACTGGCACTCCTGGTCCCTCCTTCCTGCCGGGAGCCCCCACAGCAAGTGGCTTGTTGTGGAGGCTCCCAAGCAGGCATGCTCCTGAGCCGCAGCTTTGTGTGTCCATTCACTGGCAGGCCCCACCCCTCCATATCCTTAGTCAGGAATGCGAGTCCCCGAAAAGGCAAGGCTCTTGTGGACATAGCTGGATCAAGAGGGAGCTCAGGTAAATATTGTAGGGGGGCACTGGGGGGGGGGGGGGGTTAGTGCACACAGAAGGTTTTTACCGTCATGCATAGAATCTTGAGCCTTTATAACCACTTTAAACCTAAACTCTAGGTATGATCTTTATTGCATACTTTATATTGGGCAAGCTCGGCACAATGTAAGCCGGCTCTCCCCGTTCTTCATCTCCGGGGACCGATCGCCGCACTCCAGTGGTCCCGGACCGGGTCACGGGAGCGCGCCGCGGGCGCGCTCCTGTGACCCACGGCTGGGTACTAGAAACCAACGTATATATACGTTGATGTGCCCAGCCGTGCCATTCTGCTGACGTAAATGTTCAGTAGGCGGTCCTTAAGTGGTTAAAGAAAAATGTATCCCTTTAAACTCTATGCATGTCTTCACACTGGTCCATTGCGCTTCCACTGTGGTGATAAAAACCCTGCTTGGTGCATTTTTGGACAGTAAAAAAAAAAAAAAAAAAACTTACCAAAAACGCACCTCCCTTTTAAAAATGCATTAAAAACGCAGCAAGAATGGATGAATAATGCACCCGTACTACATTTTTAATGTGTTTTTGTTAATCCCATAACCTATGAAATCCACACCATAAGCATAGTAAAATCATGATGAAATTACAGCAAAATCGTGTGTTTTGGTGCCACTATCGTCAACATTTTCTCCTATTGGCAAAATGTTTTTGCCTCCGAAATTTCTGTACATCTCTAAATCGTGTACAATGATCTGTAGCATCCAGCGGCGTACTGCTTTTATCTTAATAATGTTTCTAAGGTAAAATTGCTACATTATAGCCAAACAGAAATTTTATGATAAAATGTGTCTTTTACTAGGCCACAGCTTGCTTACCTGTATGAAGAGGGATATCCATATGAATGTCAAGGAGCATGCACCTTTTTATCTACTTGAAGGGGTTGTAAAGGTACAATTTTTTTTCCCCTAAATAGCTTTCTTTACCTTAGTGCAGTCCTCCTTCACTTACCTCATCCTTCCATTTTGCTTTTAAATGTCTTTTCTTTTGAGAAATCCTTACTTCCTGTTCTTCTGTCTGTAACTCCACACAGTCCTCTCCTGTTGTCCAAGGGAAGGGGGAAAGCATGACACTCCACACCAGGGAGAAAGCCTTGCATTACTGTGTGGCGTTACAGACAGAAGAACAGGAAGTGAGGATTTCTCAGAAGAAATAAGGACATTTAAAAGCAAAATGGAAGGTTGAGGTAAGTGAAGAAGTGCACTGAGGTAAAGGAAGCTATTTAGGAAATAAAAATGGTACCTTTACAACCCCTTTTAATCTGTATAAGCCCAGGTTCACACTGGGTACGATTTGGAACGATTTGAGATGCGATTTCACATGTCAAATCGCATCTCAAATCGGCGGCATTTGCCGGCAATTGTCGGCAATGGCACTGTCCTAATCGGGTCGAAGCCGCATCTACGGCGCTGCATCGATTTCAAAAAGTAGTTCCTGTACTACTTTTTGCGATTTCGGGCCATGATTTACATTGACATCTGTGCAGAAATCTCTTAAATCGTGTCCGAAATCGGGACTGCCAGCGGGAGTGAAAACGGCTTCACTCTCGCAGCCCACTGTGAACCAGGGCTAAAGGAGAGGAGATGTGTGTGATTGGGAATGGGCATTGGGGCATTGCTATGCCATAAATAAAACGCATTAAGGAATGACACCTGACATCTCGCACATCAGAGCTTGTAGCTTCTCAGTAACATCCCTTAGCTGTTGTATTGGAGCAGGACTGTGACATTGACATGTAAGCAACAAGCATTTTCAGAAAGAAGGTAGAAAAGCTGTCCACAGCTGATTGACAGGGCCTGCTGTTCACAATATCTGATTCCCTCCATGCAAGTAGTGACGGCGTCGTACACACGGAAACCAGCGAGAACCTCGCTGGAAGCTGCATTCCAGCGAGAACCTCGGCTGTGTGTACGCTCTCAGCGAGCATCCCGTCGGGAATGCCGTCGAGCAGAAATAGAGAGCATGTTCTCTATTTGCTCGACGGCCCGCCTGGATGAATGGCTGGTTGCCATTCCCGACGGGTGGGTCGCCGAATCTGACGGCCGGCAGAGAACCTCGATGTGTTCTGCCCGTCGAGGTTCTCTGCCGTGTGTACGCGGCTTCATACTTCCAGGTGCTCGGTCTTCTGGCCTGCTGCTCGTCTCATTCTTGCATACGATTTTAGACTTACCTTTTAGTTTGCCTTCCTTTCATTGTTAACAGGCTGCTTTCACCCTGCACTCCATCCAGCGCTGCAAGTCTTTAGGCTAGGGTCACCCTGCTGCGAACCAATTTTGATTGATTTCAGTGTGATTAAAGCGGAGTTCTACCCATTTAAAAGTCAGCAGCTACAAAATGTGTAGCTGCTGACTTTTATTAATCAGACACGGTCCAGCGATGCGGGGGGCAGGAAGCCTTGCTCCTCTCCGGCATTCTAACTGTGGGCGCCTAAAAGTCCAACTTCTTTGATAATTTCCGCCAGCCATGTAAATGAAGGTCTTTGTCTAGGTACGGATCTGCGGCTGAACAAATATCTACAGGAGCATATTATGCATTGCACCAATGATCCATCAATTGCGCCTTGCAAATATTTGCAGACTCAAAAGAAATATATATATATATATAATTTTAAATTAATTTGGATGCATTCAGCCTTTTTTTTAACACCCTATTATAAACTAGATTGTGAGATGACGGTCACTGAGGCTGGGTTCACACCTATGCAAATTGGATGCGCTTACATTGCATTCAATACGCATAACATTTTAAAGTACATTCATTTTAATGAGGCTGGTTCACATATCTGCGGGGCATTCGCACTGCGCATTGCACAAAAAACGTGTGCGTTTTCTAGGCAGCTCAGGTGCGAAATCAGGCCCATTATCTTCTATGGGCACGCATCTGATTCGCAGATGTGTTCCATTGTGAACAGGATAAAATACCGATGCAATCATGACCTGATACTGATCAAAAACTGACATGAAACACTGAACAACTGATTTTTCTCTTTGCAGGGAAAACTGAGCTGGAATTTGCACCTGACTTGTGTGAACCCAGCCTGAAAGAGAACAGCCATCGATATGTATTTGGCTATACAAACTGACACAATGCCAGCTTTGCCTTCTGTCCATTCACAATGTGTATTTGTAACTTTTTAGTAAAAGCTGGTCCTTTTTAATACCTTCCTTACAGGCCATGCGTGTTTTTTTAGTGATCATAATTAACTACTGTTGACACAGTGACACCGAGAAAGAATATTACCGAGAATTTCAGGTAAATTATTCATCACATGGATGTCTTATTTATCAGATCTTAATAGCATTTCTCCATTATTATAGTGTACATATTTTATGGGCCGATTGCTTGGAGAATGGTAATGGCAGAATAGCTACTTAAAAGACTATAGTAGTGTGGTACAAACCTAAAACTGGGCTATAGTTTAATTCTGTAGAAATATTTTTTAATTTTTTTACGTGAATAATGATTGAAGGATAACTGCACTTTGAACCAAAAAACAAACCCCTCCCCTTGACCAAACCTAATCCACCTCCCCTCAATAGAGGCAGACTTACCTCGATCTACTGGCCATGACTCTGGTATTTGTTTACACCAAGTGATGTAAGTCTGCACTGTCCTGTACATTCAGCGTCATAGATTTCTATGTCTATTGGGTTCCATATCCAAGCATCCACTCCCTAGTAACATGAACCCATAGAAGTATATGAGGCATTATTGTACAGGCACAGCCAGAACAGTAAAACCTACCAGGGGTTGCAGGAAAAAAAATTGCTCAATCCCTCTAACAGTGTTGATGGTGGCATCCCTTTCTATCTATAGAGCTGTCAGAGTGCGGAAAGCTGTCCCTGCCGGGAGAACACACAGTGATGGTTCATGGTTGCTAGAATCTATATCAGTTGGCAATAATCACATGAAATATACAACATGCTGGTTTAATGGATTGACTTGGTTAAAACCAGCCTGCCCATATCCGGTTCAAGGCTCAGCTGGTCCCTGCTGAACCAGCCGAGATTCAAACAGTCTATGGCCGGCTTAAATTAATTGTAAAGCCTTGTTTGTTTTTTATTTTTTATTTAAAATAAACATATTATACTCCGAGTTACAGATCTGTGTGTTCATTCAAACACGGAGCTGCGGCCCGGCCCCACCCCCTTTCTATTCTCATTGGCTGACTTTGATTGACAGCAGCAGGAGCCAACTGCTGCTGGGGCTTAGATCTCAGGTAAGTAATTCATAATGAGCTAGTATGCTATGCATACTAGCTCCTTATTTCTTTGTCTTGCAGGGTTTTTTTTTTATATTTTTTTTTAAAAGAGGGCTTACTTCCTCTTTAATGCATCCTATGTAACTGACTGGCCCCCCAGCCCCCCCGCTTTACTCACCCGAGTCATGCAATTCCCACACGGGAGACGCGCCCTTCCCCTCTGCCCGTTGTCTCAGCTCTTAATTGGATAGCCATTGGCTTCCACTGCTGTCAATCAAATCCAATGATGCAAGTGCCGGGGGCGGGGCAGAGTCCGGCATTCTGCATCTATGAATGCAAATGCTGGACTCGGGAGCGCCCCCGAAATGTAACCCACTGGGAGAGCGCTTCTGCTAGGGGGTTATACAATGCGGGGAGGAGCTACCAGCACTGCCAGGGGACCTCAGAAGTCGAAGATCGGGGCAAAACAAACTGCACAGTGAAGCAAGTATGACATGTTTGTTATTAAAAAAAAAAAGTTGAACAATCACTTTAAGATGAAAGAAAAACACTTTAAAAGCTCTGTTCACACTAGTGCGATTTCAGATGCGACTAGTCGCACAGAATCACATGACAATGGAAATCACATTGTTTTAAGATCATGTTCTGATCAATGCAACTCAGCACAGCGTGATTTTGGAAAAGGTTCCTGTAATACTTGCTGTAATTCCAGCACAATATTGGCCCCATGGAATATACAAGCGACAATAAAGTTGCACTACTTAAAAGCAGAGTTCCACCCAAAAATTGAACTGCTGCTTTAAGTAACATTTGGCATGTAATTTTTGGGGGGGAGCACCCAGGCACCCAGCTCCCACTTCCTCCACGTGGTGCCGGAAGGAAGATCACTTCTCCCTCCCTGCAATCTTTTGGGACACGTCACAGGTCCCAGAAGATTGCCTGGCCATTCACAGCGCGGCACGCACAGTGCACGCCTGGCTGTGAAGCCACAGCCGGGCTTCGTGTACTCTACAACTCCTAAAATTAAGTTTAGAAGCTCTGGCAAAAAAATTAAAAATACGCCAAAAGCTCCTAAACTCAACTCCATAAAAGCCTGTGTTCATGTACACATAGGCTTTTAATAGAGTTTAGGAGCTCCTGCGGTTAGGGGAGCTGCAACCTCCCTCTCCTGAACGTGAAAGAATGGCATGCAGGATAGGAACGGTTTGACCAGAAAATGCAGAAAAATGGCATGTAATTTGGCATGTACACAAACCTGAATCTCTGTGAATAAATTATGGTGAATATTGGGGGGGGGGGGGGGGGCAGGGCTCAAGGTGAACCTCCTGCTATTTGGTTAAAAAAAACTATTTGAAAAAAAAAAATTTTAGTTATTGGCTATTGAAAAGTGTAACTTGGTTGTGGGTGAACTAGTCAAAATGAGAAGAGGGTTTCCCGACTTCCACGCCCCTTACCCAACAGAATGTCCAGGCAGTTGGTTGACGTTTTTAAATGCTTTTTATTCTCAGTCCAACACGACCAACAGTCAACTTGAAATAGATAGGACAGATTGGTGAAAAGAGCAACCTTGCAGATTCAGGCTATGGATAGGAGGAAGCAGTCCTGCCTCCAATAAGTATTCTCGCTGTCGTCGCCACCCCAGCCGGGATGGGTGCAGTGCACCAGGACAGGCCTCCCTCACAGACCTGGCAGCCAAAGTGTCACTGAGAGTTCTGAGAAGGAACAAGTCTCTGCCACCGACTTGGCTTTAGTAGATTAGTAAAGGCCTCTGCCACAGGTCCAGTACTCGGGAACAAGAAATAAAGTGGATCCTCTCAGTCAATAGTTGGGGCCATCGACTGACAGTTTGCAGCTCACAACCTGTCAGTGTCCGGTCACCCAGATCCTCAATGGTTCCGTCTAAATCCTATTGAATCACCTGCCTCCGGGTTCACCTCAGACCGACTCCCCACGGAACAGCACCCAGCTTGGGATCTCTCTTGAAGTGTGGGGTCCCAGTAAGTCACTGGGCCCCCTTGGTTACTTTAGTTGCTCTGAGCCATATGGGCCCAGAGCCAGGAACTCTGCTTTGCACGGGCCCCGGCCAGGTAGGCCTTAGTGGGGGGGGTCTAGTGACGTGCGCACACCCTGAACCAGGAACCCCCGAAGACCTTGAAAAATGGCATCTGCCACAGATATACTCCTCCCCAGCATGCCCCGTGAGGATAAACTCCTCCAATTGGCTGGGGAATGAAAGATTGCTTCCTCCTTTTATATAGCAGAATGATGACATCATTTTTCATTTTCAAGATGCTGATATATCGGGAGTTTATTCATGCCGACTTGTAACGATACAGATCGGTCCACTTTGATACGAAGCTTAGCAAGTTATTTTCTGTTAGCACTAATTTCCAGAATGATCTGCTAATGCGAGTCATGGGAGATCATTCTGGGGCAGCTTTGTGCTTCTTAATGGCTGCCTCATTAATCACTCAGTGAATGTACCCAATGTCTGTGATTTCACAGCCCCTTTCACCATGCACTCTTCTATTGAATCACTGTGGCTTTAGGAGTGTATGTTGGCAAACAGCAAATAACTGATTGTCATACAGTCAGGCCCTCCGCCATAAATAAACAGAAGAGCAATAGAGAAGAGACACATTCATTCAAATGAGTTTCCGAACATACACAGACCTTTCACTGCACCCACTGCTATTGTTCCACTCATTGTAGGAAATTTGCTATTTAATAACTTGTGTGTCCGGTTTTCTTAAATCTGCAAGCAATATTTCGAAGGCTTTCTTGCAGTGTTCTGCTTTTCAGAATGTAAAGCCTTGTACACACGATCGGTTATCCAACTGTAATTGTGTAATGAAAATCCGACCGTTGCATTCTCCTTTGGACAATTATCGGATTTTCTGTGGACAAATGTGGGATAGCATGCTTTAAAATTGTCCGCCAAAGGTGGGAGCTGTGGTGGCTCAACGTGATTGGCACTGCGCTGACAAGCCGTTCACCTCTGCAGCCATGGGTTCGGATCCCGGTCTCGGCTACATGTGAATTGAGTTTGGTGGTCTCAGCCCGGCTCCCGGTGGGTGTGATATGCAAGGTATGCCTGTGCTTAGTATGCCCACCCCCCACCCAAAAAAAACACCACATTTGCACGCTCACAAAATTGGTTTAACACGCACGCACTTTAGCCATGAGGTCTCCTAAAATAAAGAGAGGCGAAGGACCTACGGGGCTGGCTGGGTGGGCTAGACCCCCTCACTCCCTCATAGGGGGAGTCCCTCTGCCCCGTTGGGGTCCCGTTGGGCCCCAGTCGGGCTCCCAAGTGGAGCAGGTAGGGCGGGGTGAGTGGGAGGCCCCCCCTCACACCCGCCATTGCCACCGGGGGCATGGAGAAGGATGGCGATTTCCTCCGGGGGGAGGGTCTGCCTACTCCCAACTCCTGCAGTCCGGCTCCTCTCTCTCGAGTTCACGCACAAAAATACACTTAAAAAAACAAAAAGAAAAAAAAAATTGTCCGCCAACAATTGTGTGGTGTCCGATTTTCCGATCGTGTGTACACAAGTCCTTTGGACAAAACTCAACAGTTCAAACACGCATGCTCAGAAGCAATGCTCGTCATAACATTAGTAGAAGTTGCCCAAAGGGCAAACGATAACGAACATGCAAGAAATGAAAACCGAAAGATCCGACATAAAAAATGCTTTATTTTCATTTTCGTTGCGGTAAAAATTCGATATAGAGAGATTCGACATTATAGGGAAAAGATTCGACATCCTAGAGAAAAGATTCGACACTAAAGGAAATAATATATTCGACATTACAAAGAATAGATTTCGATTTATGAGACGTAAAGATTCGACGTTCCGTCGCATATTCTTTTGATCATTCACCAGCAACCAAAAAAGATTTGACGTTCCGTTGAATATTCTTTTGACTATTCGACAGAAACCAAGTATTATTGGATTTTCGGACGAAAGCTATTCCCCAACGAAAAACGAAATGAATCAAAACGATTTTCGGGAATAACTAAATAAATGTATTTTCTAAACGAAAAAACAAAACAAAATATTCCAGTCTGCACATGTCTGCGAACAGCTAAACAGTCTCTTCCCTTGCTGGTTAGTCGTAGGTGGGTTAGGGCCCCTTTCACAGGGACACAGTCAGTTTAGCCACTTTGAAAACGTATCGGTTCTCATCCGTTGCTTCATCCGTCATTAATTTACGTTAATCTCTGTTTACACCTGTCTTCTGTTCTGATAACATTTATTTACATCTGTTTTGATTAGTTTACAGCAGTTCCTGTGGCTTTGATGACATTACCCAGAAAGCATTGCTTCTTCAATGCTGCATTGCAGTTTTTAGTGAGTGACTTGTCCTTGCTTTGTCCCCTTGTGTGTGCTCTCTGCGTGGTGCGATGGAGTCCAACAATTTGGGGGAAAGCATGTCATTGTTTGTCATATTTGCCTATATTTAAGGTGACCAGATTTTTAAACTGAAATCCGGAGACATATTTTCTTTTTAACTAGTAAAGGTGGCAATCAGCGACTCTCTGCCCATCGCCGCCACCCGCCTCACAGCCTGTCAAGTCTCACTCTCTGGGCCCTGGCTACTACTGGGTGGGGAGCGGAGGAAGATCACTCTTCCAGGGAAGGCAAGGAGATAAACAGGCAGGTGGCTGGCCGGGACTTGAGCCAAGGCAGAAGAAGAACAGAAGTGGAGCGGAATGGGCATGCACCCGAAATGGAAGAAATATTCCCTCCACTCTGACCAGCACATGATCATCAGAAAGAGGCACAGATCATGGAAAAAATACACCCCACCCCCCTAAGCTAGTAGGAGTGGAGGTGTGTAACTCAGAATCTTTTTTTTATTCTGGACTGAATGTCTTTGACATTGCCCCAACCTCTGTTCAAATCCAATCCAGGGACAAAACCGGGGACAGACTTGGTCCGGGGACAGTGTGCTCAATCCGGGGACTGTCCCCTGAAACCGGGGATGTCTGGTCACCCTACTATATGTGGAGAAAGGAGATCATGAAAAAGCAGATTGTGGCTAGGCGACTTTGTCTATTTTGTACCCATCCCATGCTACTGAAGTGACCTGAGGTTGAGTTCACATATAAACAAAGAAAAACCTTATTCCAAAAGGATCTTAACTGATTGGATGTTGATGGAGATTGTCCATTAACATCAGTGATTTTATCAGTTTAGACGGATCTCAACGTACCCTTGCACGTTCAAAAAAACAAATAAGATCGGAAGCAGAGGTGAATGGATGGTCATCCATTCTGCCCATAGGAATGCATCGTAGTCCGTTGGCGGATGGATAAAAAACAGATCGTGTGAAAGGGGTTTAAGGGCCATTGCTACGCCCTTGAAGCCAAATCAACAGCCCTAAAAGGAAAGGAAGACCGTTTGCCAAGGGGATGAACTCTTACCGAACCGGAGCTCCCTCCTGGGGGCTCAATATGCTCATGTGAACTCAGTTCAGTTTACTGAACAGGAAGAATTGTTAGGCTCACACTCATTTTTTATTTTTTCATTTTTCTTTCTCTTAAATATAAGCAGTGGGAGGGGAGGGTCTCATAGGGACTTCACAGCATACCTCATACCCTCTCAGGAAGTAGATTCTAGATTTCCAAGTCAAGATTCTGAGCAACAATCCGTCCTTGGGCTTCTAGGAAGTGCCGCTCAGCAGCAGTCATCAGAAAATGGGGTCCTTGTCTCACTCGGTGGCAGTCAAGGTTTAGGACTCGCTTTGACAGCAGTCACCAGCAACAGGACCCAAGTTTAACTTGACAGGGGTCACAACCAGTGGTATTCTACGCTCGCGTGATGGCGGTCACCCTGTCTCACTTGACAGCATTTACAACCAGCTGCATTCTAGTCTCACGTGACAGCGGCGCCGGTCACAACCAGAGGGATTCCAGTCTCGCCTGACATCGGTCACCAGCAGCAGGGTTCCTTACAGTCCCTCTTTTGTGCCTGCTTACAATGCATGTATCTCTCATCTCCCCTTCTGTCCAGCTCCTCCCCTTCCTTTACCCTGTCGCTATGTCACTGTCCTTTCAGATTTGATCTAGACACCACCAAAATGGCTACCCCCATCCTTAAAGATGGCCTCCACACGCCTGTATTACTGGATGCTCAGCTAGTAATCTTTATGATGGCTGCATTCATACACGAGTAACTGTTTAACCTAACTTTGTCAGTTCCACAATAGAATAATGCAGCAGCAACATCAAAAGAATAGTGATGAGCGGAATACGCCATATTCGATTTCGTGATATTTCACGAATATATAGAAGAATATTCACGAAATATTCGTTAATATCGAAATATTTGTGATATTTTATCAAAAAAAAAAATTTTGCGAAATTTCGCTAATGCAAATGCGAAATTGATTGCGAAATTCTCGTCAACACGCGAAAACGGAGATCATTTCCTGGATTACTAAACTAATATGCACTAAACACTAACTCTACTTACACAAACTTATATGACTAAACTAAAGCAATTTTTTTTTTTTTTTATACACAAAACACAGAAGGGCAGAGAAAGTATTCGCGAATATTCGTAATTGCGAATATTCGGCAACATAAAAGGATCATAAAAGGATCGCCTCAGCTACTCGGCCCAGGGTCTCTAATCATACCAGCAATGCTTTTAGACGTCGATGGAGATCACTAGGATGTGATAATAAATTTGAAAAAGTACGAATATTCGCAATAGCGAATATTCACCGCGATATTCGATTTATTCGCGAATACTCGAATATGCAATATTCGTAACGAATATTCGCAATGCGAATATTCGTGAGCAACACTACAAAAGAAGCAGGAAACCATAGTCCTAGTTACCAGAGCTAAAAAACTAAAATAAAATATATTGCAGCTTACTAAACCTTAAATGTGGTGGCTGCTTTAATTTTCATGTTTAAGACCAGGAACATAGTAAATAGTACCTGTTGATTTTGCCAGAAATGCAGTGTCCTTGTCTTATTCGCTGAGCTGAACGCACAAATCTTCACATTTACCTTCCACGCTGTCATCAAGGCTCCTCCATAGATGCAGTGGTGGAGTGAACGTATCTACCTATGGACAAGGAAGGGTGTTCTTCACAGGATTGGCAGATAAATATAAAGCGAAAATAGACTGATGCATTAAAACGAATACAGCCACCTCCTCCAAGGACTGGAAAGCTGCAATATTTGGTTTTGGGTTTAAATATGCTTTAAAGCGCTAGTGTTTATGTTGGCGCTATGTAAAGTGTCTCTGTAGCTACAACAAAAACCGAGCTGAAATATCACAGCGTACTCTATTAATACTTTGCTTGCCCTTTCTTTGCTCTCTTGAAGAGCTGCAGCCCCCAGCAGAATTCTTACATCTGACATATTTCAGTTATGTCAGATGCCAAATCCCCCACTACACACTGTGGTTCCATTGGCCCCTGCTTCACTTACAGGACAAGATAGTGACGTAGGTGCCAGCAGATGAAACCACAACAAGCAGTGGGGGAGGAAGGCATTAGACAATTATGAAAGCGTGTCACATGTGGATATTCTGTCAGATGCCATAGCTCTTCAAGGGAGAGGAGATTCTAAGATTAGGGGGCAGGGTAGATGAGCATTAATAGTCTTGTTTTGAAGTACAATGTATGGGCACAGTGTTGAACATTTAAAATTAAAATAGCTGGTAACGAATGAATGACCTTCCACATGTGACCAGTACAGTAGATCTATATATTGGGTTTATATGTGATGGGCAGATTAATACTAGTATTACTATGTGTGAATGGTCAGGCCATCATACCAGGTTCATCCCTACCGGTTCCAGTTTTGGGTATTATTAGTGAGTGGGACTCGCTCCATATGATCTCCCCAAGACATTTGCAACAGTGATTGTTTCTAGAGAAGACCATTTATAAAAAAAATTATACTGAATTCCTTTATTTCCTTCTTTTTTTTGCAGGAGTAACTGGACTTAGAGGTAGCCATCACTGACCTTTCACTTTCTTTAAAACTGTAGCTGATCCACAGGCTTCATAACCTAAAAAATCTGGCTGATCCTGCCTGGTTATACCCTGTAAACTGACCACGGTTTATCATGGCTGCCGAGCCCTGACACTGTGGTCAGTTTACGTGCCTCCGTCATCCGCAGCTCTCCTCTCTGCTCTCCCCCCTCCCCTCACTGCCTGTCAACTCCGCCCACTCCCCAGCCCTCCCCTCCTGCTGTTATCATAACACAATAACCTTGCAACAATCCTCTCTGCTTTGTTAAATAATAGCCCCAGTGCATTTTTTTAAATGCCGCTGTGTACCTCATTTCAGAGAGCCGATCAGTGTTCGCATAACCCGGCTGCCTCTCTCCTCGCCTCTTCCTCCTGGCTGACATCGGCACTTCCAAAGCACCTGAAAAGCACTGCCAAAGCACCACAACATGGGTGCCTTTAACCCCTTCCTCTGCCGCTAGCGGGGGTTTAAAGCAACCTGCTAGCGGCCGAAAAGAGCCTATTAAACAGTGTTAAAGCCCCGCTAAAATGAGAGGCACTTTACCACTAAAACTCGAACGGGGCCCCAGTGTTAGAGGTCTTGGTTATGCTTTCATGAAAAAAATAAAGCATTAAAGTGTTACGAATCCCACAACAGTAAAATCGGTCTGTTGTATATGCAGTAGAGCATGCTTGTTATACTCACTGTGGAACCTAAGGGGCTAATCATCTGCATTGTTCAAAAGGGCTGTTCCGCGCCAATTGCCTGATGGTACAGAGCATTTGGAGTTACTCTGCACGTGCTCAGTTTGTTTTTTAGAGATTATTTTTTTCTTGGGAGGCTGCATGTAATCAGCACAGGACAAATCAGCACTGTCCATACAGATGGTCAGGGGTGGTTCTGCAGCCTCATAGGACAGTCGGAGTAGAATGAAAACACCTCCTACAAGCTTTAACCAGACACTGATAGAAGTCACAAGACTGCTATATACTGCCGATGATAAAGGGTATTTAGCATTATTTACTAAAATAATTGCATTTCCATGTTCCTTGTACTGTGGGAGTCCAGTTATAGTGAATGCAGGGACATGGGTTTAGTAACACTTTAAAGTTAGAAAAAACCTATAGACATGTTTCCCATCCTGTAGTGGCCATGCCTGAGCACCAAAGACTGCATAAGATGAGATCATTTCCTGAGTCACCTTTTCCATTACTTGGTCTATTTTTTATTTTTTGTAACATCAGTGCAGCCAGGTCTGGAGAGGAGGAAGATTGCTGATGTTGCACTTATTTTGGCCTGTTTTAACAGAATGGCACAAACGTAGCAGGCGGGGCAAGGATCTTCATTTTTTTCTTTTTATTTACTTTACTTGCTACAACAGAGTTGGCGTCATAGAACGTGTCTATGGAAAGATTGGTATTCTTTTCGTGTGAGGTCCACTATAACGAGGACAATGGACTTTTAACAAATTATGATTTAATGCAATAAAAAAACACACTCTGAAATCCTACAAAACATCATTGTGTAAATAGATTTCTATTCTACCATTGCCAGCATGGTGGGGAATCACAACTGACTTTCTGTATCTATTGAGAAAACAGTAGTGCAGATGGTGCCGCATGTTATCTTTCATATGGTATGTTTATATGCCATCTGATTTTTTTTTTTTTTGTGATATTAACTGTTACAGCGTGCTCCTCAGTCCTTACGAAAACTGGGGAATTGTGCCTGTAGCAATATGCCACATTATTCCTGTATTGTACTGCTTAGAGAACCAGTCTAGATTAAACCTCCGTACACACCAGTGGGTTGAAAGAAAAACGAAACAAAAAAACTGACAGCTTAGGTCTGAGCCGCTCTACTAACAATCTGATGTTAGTACAGCGATATCCCCTGCTTTGCTATTGTGTTCTGACAGGGGGCGGCCCCACCGCCAGAACACTACAGTCAGCACTCTCAGCCATTGGCTGAGAGCGCTGACCTTGAGGCGGATGGCAGACCTTTGACAGACCAGCTGTCATACACATGAGCTGACATTCGACCAGTGTGTACTAGGCTTTAGTGTCTGTGGGCATCTGGCACTACTTTTTCGTTTAAGCTGCTTTCACACCGAAAGCACTGGTTGCTTTTTGCCCAACTAGTGGCGCGCTTTTAACCCCAAAAAAGGAGTTAAAAACTCCTGTATTGCTGCACTTAATTGCCCATTAATTGCTGCCCATGTGGCTCTCCCAAACTGCCCCAAAGATGCTGCTTGCAGGACTTTTTCTAATGTCCCGCAAGTGCACCACCCGGGTGTGAAAGCTCTCATTGCAGAGAATGGGAGGTATTTTTCAGTTGCTTTACAGGTCGCTAAAATGTCTGAGAACTGCCTCAGTGTGAAAGGGGTCTATGTGTCTATACTATTTTTTCCCCATCCTAGAGTTGGGCTTTAGGAGACCCAAACGATCTTTTGAAAGTAAAAGTCGATTTACAACTGTGTGTATTCAGCTTGTTTGGCTGGGGTTCCACTTTAGCCACTAGATTTACTGTGTCGTCTTTTGTCTCTATCCATTAACATCTGGTTTTTGATACGTAGATGTACAGAACATCCATGAACATATTCCCAGGCAGATTTTGTTTCTTTTTTAATAAATGCCAGTAAAGTCTGATAAGTTTTTTTTTTTTTCTCCGACATGAATTATGAAATGTGAAAAGAACATTGAGTGCTGGCAGTCTTGTTCAGGGCTCTTGTAAAAATTATGAAAATTGCTTGATGGTTTTGGTCACGGTGACTCTCAGGCTCTGCAGGTACATCCTTAAGGTACACTTTAGTCAGAATTAAAATTAAGCTTTGGAATGCATATGAAGGACGCAGTCTCCTCACTCTGGACTTCTGTTATTACAGCAGACCACCCCACTGCCTAAAATTGCCTTGTCTGGTTTTCTGAAAGCAACATGCTGGCCATGCAGGCCGGTTGTTATCAACCATTAGCAATTGTAGGATTCTTGCAGTTTCTGGGGGAATGTGGATGGTTCCTATACAGAGTAATATGACATGGATGTAGACCCATTTGGGATGTTGTTGGACTGTAATTGTGGTGCAATACCTGTAGTAATATTCTTAATGATATACCTTGTACATTGAGCTCCACAACTCAGGGAGCACTGTTATGCAAATCAGAGCTGTATCCTGGCCTAGGCCAACAAGGCCCAGGCCTAGGGCAGCACGTTGCAGGAGGGCAGCACGGAAAGAGTTCCCCTGGCTTGCACTATTAGTGTAGCACTGTTAGGCCGCGTACACACGAGGAGACATGTCTGCTGAAACTGGTCTGCAGACCAGTTTCAGCGGACATGTCCGATCGTGTGTACGGCCTAGCGGACAGGTTTCCAGCGACAAAAGTTTCTAAGCATGCTTAGAAACTTGTCCGCTGGAAACCTGTCCGTCGGACATGTCCGATGGTTAGTACGCCTAACCATCGGACCGAAATCCCGCGCATGCGTCGAATTGATTCGACGCATGCGTAGAAGCATTGAACTTCTTGGTTTGCGCACCTCGCCGCGTCACCGTCCCGTCACCGTCCCGTCACCGCGTTCTGTCTGCGGGGATTTTGGTCCGATGAAAACAGTCCGCGGACCGATTTTATCGGACATGTCTCCTCGTGTGTACAGGGCCTGAGTGTAGCGCCAGTCTTATATGGGGCGGACTAGGCAGAGAGGCAAACATTCCGCAACTGTAGGGGGGCGGAGCTTCTAATTTTGACTGTCCTATCATCCTGGACCACAAACCTTCCTCCCTGTGCTATATGTTTTCTGCTGTACCATTGGCATGGCTATATCTTCTTAGTCCTCTCCATAACATTATCAGAATTTTGTGCCTAAAGTAGAACTATGGGAACACTTTTCTATTTAATTTTGGATAGAGTAGGGGTAAGGGAAGGGCAGGTCTTTAACAGCAAGGGGTATGGCCTTGACAGGAAGGGGTGGGTCATATTTAAATTAGGGGGTGCACAAGTTTAGTCAGGCCTAGGGCAGCACAAAACCTAAATACTTCCCTGATGCAAATAAAGTTTTTCCAAAGACAAAAAATCTTTAGAAAAAGACACTGCGCTGAAAATAAAAACGTGAATGCTGCCAGTACCAAGGAAAATTGTAGATACAAATTTACAGAAAGTTTAAAAGAAAGGGGTACGGCGCAAAAACCAATGAAAAATTAATTTGAAACCCTAATGATGACCACAGAGTGTGGAGAAATAAGTGAATGAATAATAAATGAAACAAATCCAACATCACCAAATGACAAAAAATAGGGAAAATAAAAGTAAATGAACAAATTAAATAAAATGAACTATAAAATAGTGCAAAAACTATGATATTGATAGAAATAAAATCGATAGCCCCAAAGTCCAAAATCATATAATGGTGCAAAAATGATGGTCCAAAAAAGGAATCCCAAGTGTGGATCGGTGAATCAGTAATGTTCTTATCCTAAATATAGTGACATCAAGGAAAATTCATGTAATCCATCCACCAAATAGACACCCGAGTGGTATAGTGATGTAGTCTCCTTTCCCGTTGGTATGACCACAAGAGCAGCGGTCAATTAGAGCCCAGGGTGTTTTATAGTCTCCCAAAAAGACTTATGCTGAATCTGGTTCTTGCACACTGGATTGGGCGTTCATAAGTATCTCAAAAGGGAAAAATAAAAGAGCCCCATAGCGTTGACTGCGATAAAATATTGTTTAATAAAAGTAATGCACTTACAGGAGTAGTTTGTATTGTGTGCGATGATGCAATATCCCACTGGTAATATGCAAACAGTCTTGGCGTCTTCTCCTGTCCTTCCGCTGTATCAGCTTGCCGTGTAGGTAAACGTGATGACGTCGGGACGCTAGCCACACAGGTGTCTATTTGGTGGATGGATTACATGAATTTTCCTTGATGTCACAATATTTAGGATAAGAACATTACTGATTCACTGATCCACACTTGGGATTCCTTTTTTGGACCATCATTTTTGCACTATTATGATTTTGGACTTTGGGACTATCAATTTTATTTCTATCAATATCATAGTTTTTGTACTATTTTGTAGTTCATTTTATTTATTTAATTTGTTCATTTACTTTTATTTTCCCTATTTTTTGTCATTTGGTGATGTTGGATTTTTTCATTTATTATTCATTCAATTATTTGTCCACACTCTGTGGTCATCATCAGGGTTTCAAATGAATTTTGCACTGTTATGCAAATGCCCATCTTTAATGGATTGACTCGCTGACCAACAATGAGAATGTGATGGGAGAAGGTCAAACCCACAACCACACAAACCAGTTGTGGTAGAGCGCTTTTGGGTTTTGAGGCTCCCAGGGTCCTCCAGAAGAAAGTATATAAGGTCCAGGGTCCAAGTATGAAGTGTAAATTGCAGCATTACAAGTATAATTTTAAATACAATTGGGTTTAAATGAAGAAAGCTGGTGGCTTTCCTAAAGTTCCACTTCTTTCAAAACAAGGGTAGTTGAGACTGTGTCAAATATTTTGTAGCATCAAACACATGGTTTCTCAACCAGGGTTTCATTGAACCCTAGGGTTCCTCCAGAGGTTGCTTGGAGGTTCCTTGAGCAATAAATAATTTCTGCCTCTTAGATGAGTTCTGATTGACACCACCGATCTGTTTGCTATTTGTACTTGGGTAATGCTCCATAACCACATGTAAAGGAGCATTCTTCCCCCTGACCAGAGGCGTTGCTAGGGGGTGGCTATTGAGGCTATAGCCCAGAGTCTCTAGGGCAGGGGTCAGCACCCGGCCCAGGGCCCACCACCACTGAATGTGGCCACCCGACCTGCGTACATTTTCACTGTGCGAGTCACGCTGCACGTCCTCACTGGTCCCCGATGTCTTCTGGGACCAGTGTTTCCCAGAAAACCAGGTCGGGGGGCGGGGAGGAAAGGGGCGTTGGTCTACGCCGGGAAGTGGGTGCAAATACCTGTATTATACAGGTATCTGCACCCCCCTCCCCCCTGAAAGGTGCCAAATGTGACACCGGAGGGGGGAGGGTTCCGAAAAGCGGAGGTTCACTTTTTGTGTGGACCTCCACTTTAATTAAACATTGGATGGCACCTATTTCTTGTACCAAAGCAGTTTTATTGCATTCAGAAATGTCCTCTGGCAATGTTCTTACACCCCAATATTGAAGGAGATGTATTCTTAAGGCTCCATGCACACTAAAGCTGATAAAAGCTATAAAAAAACGCCAGTAGCTTTGCCGGGCCGGGCCTTGCAACGTTTTTAGCCTTTTTGCAATAGCTTTAATTAGCATTTTTCAGTGCAGCTTTTATCATTTTTTTTTTTCAATGGATAAAAAAACGTTGTTCTCCGTTTTTCGGCGTTGTTCGGCGTTTTTGAGTTTTTTGCGTTTTGCGGTTTTTAGCGTTTTTTTCCCACGAAAAATGGCACTTTGAACGCAAATTTCGGGCGTTCAGAAAAAAGCCAATAAACTCCAAAGCTCATTAACACTGAAAAACGCCCAGGTGTGCATGGGCACATAGGCTAACATAGAGTTCAGTTTATGGGCTTTAAAAAAATAAAATAAATGCTAATAAACTGCAGTTTATCAGCTTCAGTGTGCATGGAGCCTTAGTGTATTTAGGAAATTATTGTCGGTGCATATGGTTTTTGTTTTTGGTTAAACTGTTAATACTTAAACTACTGCGGCTCAGAAAACAACCAGTACATTACAGAGACACTAATGAGTTTTTTTTGTCTGAAAGAAGGCCCCTTAATTAAAATCGTATATTATTGCTATTCCTTAATTGATCTCTAAGCATCAATTTGTAGCAAAGACGCTCAGGCCCCCTGCATGACTTGGAAGATGGAAAGCTGCCAAGCTTGGTAATGACATGTCCCAGAAGCCACAATGTGATGTCAGGAGGGGCTTTTCAGGAAATTGTAGCATGGATGATCAATGATGGCAATTGGTCTGTCACTGAACTGCATCCCATATAATGCTCACCAACCACTGCAGGAAAAATATTTGCTGTTTTCCAATTAAGGAAACTGTCTTTTTTTTTTTTTCCTCCTTCTTTTTTTTTATTTTTTTTATGTTTTTTAATATTTGTTTTCTAGTACACTGAAGTAACCATTTTGTGGTTCAAATTGTATTTAAATAAACATGCCACACAAACAGATGTACACCTTTTATTTATTTTTGCCAATATTTATGTGCATTTGGTGGACACATACAGCAGTCCCCTTGTACTAACTTGCTTTACATCTTTCTTTAAAGCGGATGGTTCAGCAAAAAAACAATATTAAAAGCCAGCAGCAACAAATACTGCAGCTGCTGACTTTAAATATTAGGACACTTACCTGTCCTGGAGTCCAGCGGCGTCCGCAGCAGAGGACGAGCGATCGCTCGTCACCCTGCTGCTCCCCCCTCCATCCACGGTGAGGGAACCAGGAAGTGAAGCGCTGCGGCTTCACTGCCCGGTTCCCTATGGCGCATGCGCGAGTCGCGCTGCGCCCGGCGATTGGCTCCCGCTGTGTGCTGGGAGCTGAGAGTTCCCAGCACACAACGGGGGGGCGACGGGATGTCGCCAAAAAACCCGTCTTTTGCCCAAGACTGAGGGCCGGAAGTGGTTGCAGATACCTGTCTTTAGACAGGTATCTGCACCCCCCTCCCCCCTGAAAGGTGTCAATTGTGACACCGGAGGGGGGGGGGGTTCCGATCAGCGGATCTTCACTTTAGGGTGGAGATCCGCTTTAACCACCTCAATACTGGGCACTTTCACCCTCTTCTTGCCCAAGTCATTTTTCAGAGCTGTCACACTTTGAATGACAATTGCACGGTCATGCAACACTGTACCCAAATGACATTTTTATAATTTTATCCCCACAAATAGCGCTTTCTTTTGGTGGTATTTGATCACCCCTGTGGTTTTAATTTTCGTTTTTTCGAAGCAAAACGCATCATCAACCGTACATGCATAGAACCTAGCCTTTGCTGGAGTTCAACTTCAGTTTGTTGGTGTATTTAAAGTGGACGTCAACCCTACCTCCACCAACCCCAGACAAATTTGCACTTTTTGAGGGGGGGTGGGCGAGCGTGTACATGGTTTTGACAGGTACCCGCTTCTGGGTAAGATCTACGTGCATTTCTGGCCCCTCATCCTTCCCCTCGCTGCCTTATAGGACACACACCTGTCCCAGAAGATGGCGGGACCATCCAGAAAGTGCAGCGTGACTTGAGCATGTGCAGTAGTTAACCGGCTGTTAAGCCTGAAGTCTTCACTGCCAGTTTCGCTTGGTTACAATGTTGGCGCCTGTAGTCCAAAGCCCATTGACAAATCGGCTCGGAGTGCTGACATAGTGGGATCCATGGACAGGTAAGTGTCCTTATTTAAATTTCAGCATCTACAATATTTGTAGCTGCTGATTGTGGAGACTGGAGATCCACTTAAAATGTACTAGTTCATCTAACACTTCCCTCCCCCTAGACTAGCAATGCTGCTGTCCAAAGGTGTCTCTGTTCTCCTTCATCCAGAGTGGGGGGAACTCTAATAAAGGAGGTGTGTTACTAGCCAGATCATCAGGTGAAAACATAAGGGAAAAAAAGCTTAAAAAATAAAAAAAATTAAATATTGTATATACTCAAGTAAAAGCTGACCCGAATATAAGCCGAGGCACCTAATTTTACCACAAAAAACTGGGAAAACTTATTGACTTGAGTATAAGCCTAGGGTGTCCATCTGCATGCCTTACTGTGCCTCACTTTGTCCATTTGCATGCCTCACTGTGCCCATGCCTCACTGTGCCCATGCCTCACTGTGCCCATGCCTAGACTGACGTTTAACATGGGGGTCTATGGAAGGGGTGCCCGGCTTTGAAAAATCAGTGCTCCCTGGTCGTAGGTCTCCCAGACAACAAACTTTGCACACTTGTAGAGGAGACATGGGGCTACATGTATGGCAAGTTCCAGGTCCAGGGGACCTACAACCGGCTGGTACCAGGTCCCCATAGTCACCGGAGAAATGACAGTTTAACATGAGAGTCTATGGAAGGGGTGCGTGGCTTTGAAAAATCGGTGCTCGCCGGCCGCAGGTCCTCCAGACAACAAACTTGTAGAGGAAGAGTGGGGCTACATGTGTGCCAAGTTTGGCAGGTACCAGTACCGGGTCCCCAAAGTCCGGGAGATCAGGCGCAAAAAGGTGACTCGAGTATAAGCCGAGGGGGCATTTTCAGCACAAAAAAAAGTGCTGAAAAACTCAGCTTATACTCGAGTATATACGGTACATACAACTAAGGATTGGAAAGCTGCAATATATTACATTTTTAGTTATGAAATTAATAGCGCTGTAATCTTCCTCTATATGAGGACCTTTTTATTATATCTTGTACAACTCTCATTAAGCCAAAATAACCATTTACCCAGCTATGTTCATAATGTTTGAAGATTCCCACTTATTGTAGGGGCCGGTAAGTCTGGTTAGACCTCCACACAGAGGTGATTTGGCTTTTCTTGTGAAGAGGTGTTGGATACATGCACAATCGCTGGCAGGAATTCTGCAGCTGGCACCGTGCAAAAGCCATCATTGTAAGTCAGTAAGTTTCATTACAGCAAGGTCATTTGGAACATTTCGGGAGCGGTGCAGCACGGAGGGTTATGGGATACCATGGAACCTTTGTTTGTGCTTAATAAGCGTGACGTGAGGGCAGCTGATGGTATGAGCAGGTGGAAAAGCTGGCAATAATTACAATCTGCTGAAACAGATTTGATAGATGGCACAGCACCGTATCTATGTGAGGCGCACCAGTATTATCCCCTAATACCTTTTCATTTTCAACACCCAAGTCATGTCATTGCAGATCTTGAGACTGAACACAATTAAAATGCAAGCCTCACATCTGTTACTTATTGACAAGCTTACTAATTAGTATCCTGGAGCTCTTCTATAATCTTTGTCTACAGTCATCTTCTGCAGCTTACCCTGGGAATATATTTTACTGAGGCAGCATGCTTCTGTATAATATTCATGTCTGTGATTGTGTAAAAATTCAACTTTCTATATGCAGTATTGTATAAAGCTAAGGGGTCCTTAAAGCAATGTTAAAGGGGTCGTAAAGGTTCATTTTTTTTGTTGTTGAAATAGGTTCTTTTAACCACTTCAGCCCCAAAAGAATTTACCCCCTTCCTTACTAGGGCACTTTTTGTGATTCGGCACTGCGTCGCTTTAACAATTGCGCGGTCGTGCGACGTTGCTTCCAAACAAAATTGACGTCCTTTTTTTCTCACAAATAGAGCTTTCTTTTGGTGGTATTTGATCACCTCTGCGGTTTTTGTTTGCGCTATAAACAAAAATAGAGCGACAATTTTTTTTATTATTTTTTCCCTCTATTTAGGTCGATTCGTCTACATATTTTTGTTTAAGAAAATCACAATAAGCGTATATTGATTGGTTTGCGAAAAAGTTGTAGCATCTACAAAATAATGGATGGTTTTATTGCATTTTTTTTTTTTACTAGTAATTGCAGCGATCTGCGATTTTTATTGTGACCGTGACATTGCGACAGACACTTTTGACACATTTTTGGGACCATTCACATTTATACAGCGATTAGTGCTATAAAACTGCACTGATTACTGTATAAATGTGACTGGGGAAGGGGTTAACACTAGGGTGCGCTGAAGTGTACTGTCCTTAAATTTGAAGCTAAACTCTACGCAGATATAAAATACATAAATTAAAGGGCTTGTAAAGACAAAAATATTTTCCTCTTAAATTAAAGTCTGACAGTAGCTGATAAAGTAAAAAGTAATGTTTTGTATTATAACTAGTTTGATACCTGTTGAAATCAAGCTGTTTTATTCACCTCCGTCACTCCTGAATCGTTATTCTCACTGACTTCCTGGTTTGCGGTGCGCATTCATTCTTGCTACATCACGGCCTAATGGGAACTACAGTTCCCATTAGGCTTAGGGCCCTTTCACACTAGCGGAAGAACGGTCCGCTCATTACAAGTCCGTTTACGGACTTGTAATGCTTCCCTATGGAATGATGCATCCGCTAACGTCCGCTCGATCCGCATCCGTTTTTGCGGACGGAAGAATGTCCTATTTTTCTTCCGTCCGGCCAAACGGATCGGATGCAAACGGACAGACTGTCCGTTTCCATCCGACTCCCCATAGGGGAGAGCGGAGGAGAGACGGGGCGGTCCCTGCACAGTGTGCGGGGAACGCCCTGTCCGCCCGTCAGCTCAGCGGAGACCCCCCGCTGAGCTGACGGACACACGGAGCGGACCGAAAAACGGACCGCTCCGTGTGTAAGGAGCCTTAGCCTCCATGCCTGTGAGGGATAAGAGAGCATCTTCACGCAGGGCTGTAGTCATAGGGAGGGGGTGGGAACATTCTGCTTTCCACCATGCCAAACAGCTCAGGTGCTGGTGGAAAGCAAGAAGAGGAGAGACAGGAAATGGCATTTTCAAACCTGGATTACTGTATTTTGGAGGTCAAAAGGAAAAACGAGGTAAGTGATATTTAAATGCTCTAGCTTACAGCAATCAATTGATCTAATAAAAAACGAACCTTTAGTGTTCCTTTTTTAATGCAGCCGTGTTCAATAATTCATAATTAAATGTACGTTTTTAAATACAAGTCGTGTACATACCGTATATACTCGAGTATAAGCCGACCCGAGTATAAGCCGAGGTACCTAATTTTACCACAAAAAACTGGGAAACGTATTGACTCGAGTATAAGCCTAGGGTGAAAGTGCAGCAGCTACTGTAAGCAGAAAAGAGGGTCAAAAGTGACAATGTGCACACCTCACTGTGCCCATCGTCACTGTGCTCAGCCTCATTGTCAGTGTGCCTGAAATTGACAGGCTGCAGGTGTCCATTCATTGTTTAAAACTCACGGTCTCCTCCTGGTCCCTTCCGTGATAGGTGGAACTCTGTCTGCTGAGAAACGCCTATCACAAACGTTCTCTCATACTCGGGTTTCCCAGCAGATACTGTGTTCAGTGTTCCGCCAATCACGGACACCTTTTCTTTCTCGGATAAGAGGACGTCCATGATTGGTGGAACACTGAACACCGTGTCTGCTGGGAAACTGAGTCCAGGATGAGAGAACGTCCGTGATAGGCGGAACTGTGTCTGCTGAGAAACGCCTATCACAGACGTTCTCTCATCCTCGGACTCAGTTTCCCAGCAGACACTGTGTTCAGTGTTCCGCCAATCATGGACGTCCTCTTGTCCGAGGATGAAAAGGCGTTCGTGATTGGCGGTACACTGAACACAGTATCTGCTGGGAAACCCGAGTATGAGGCGGCGTACACACGTACGAGAACCTCGACGGGCGGAACACATCGTTCCGCCCGTCGAGGTTCTCGCCTGGCCGTCGAAATCGGCAACCAGCCATTCATCCAGGCGGACCATCGAGCAAATAGAGAGCCTGCTCTCTATTCGGTCGACGGGATTCCTGACGTGCGGGGCGAGACAGGAGCGTACACACGGCCGAGGTTCTCGCTGGAATGTAGCTCCGAGCGAGGTTCTCGCTGGTTTCTAGCGAGAACCTCGGTCGTGTGTACGCCGCCTGAGACAGAGTTCCGCCTATCATGAAAGGGATCAGGAGGAGACTATTGACGCCTGCAGCCTCTCAATAATTTCAGGTACACTGACTCGAGTATAAGCCAAGGTTTTTTTTTCAGCACTAAAAAAAGGCTGAACAACTCGGCTTATACTCGAGTATATACAGTAGTTACATAGTTAAATTGAAAAAAGACACAAGTCCGTTTAGTTCAGTGGTTCTCAACCTTACTAGTGCCGTGACCCCTTGATAAAATTTCCCAAGTTGTGGGGACCCCTAACAGTAAAATTGTTTTCGTATAGTGGGTTGTCGGCACCCAAGTAATTTGTGCCCCTAACCAATGGACATTTAGTGCCCCCTGAGTCCCTTCCACTCGTACAGTACATTGCTGGTGCGGAGTTGACATGAGTGGCAATGCTGGGGGGAGTTCTGATCAGCCAACATGGGTGCTCTTGATCAAGATCATCTGCTGATCTGAGAACTGTGGTGGGGACTTTTTGTGGCTACTATAATCACAGGTAGTGTTACTTACTGTGTCTCTGGCTTCACTGTGTCTCCAACTTTGTGGTGTCTCGTAGCAGTGACTCCTATGCCAAAATCAGCAGATAGTGTCTCCTCCAGCCCCTCCCACTTCACATTCATCACCAGTCAGCTGACCTCTAGTCTCTGCCCCCCCATACATGCCATGAACTAAATGGGTGGCTACGAAGAGGATGAGTGGGTGGCCGCGGGCTCCAGGGACAGCCCTGCTGGTCGGCAGCAAAAAGGCTGGGAGAGCGGTGCGTGCTTCAGGAACAGCTCATTAATTGGGGACCCCTGGCAAATCATCATTCGACCCCCAGGTTGAGAACCACTGGTCTAGTTCAACAATAGTTCTGAATCTGACCTAGTATTGGCATGTTGCAATCACTGTATATCGGTGCTGGAGTTTGAGGAAGCAGTACAATTAATGTGCTGACAAAAAGCATGCTGTTGGGAGGAGAAAGCAGAGGGACAGAGCGATGAGCTCATCACTGTGCTGCTTCTTCTTTTACTGTGTAGTCACAGACCGGGACAGGTCCAGGACAACCTGGGCTCCATTTGGGTTCAAGTGGGTTGAATGATGCAGGCTCTCACCACTATGGCTACTTCCTTGTGCCTACTCATTGGACAGACCTGTGCAGAGCATCCTGATCACCAGAGGATATTTTCCAGTTGTCATGGCAACTGGGATGTATGGGAAGCTCTGTGTATACAGTGTTAAACTCTCCTCCGAAGGCATCATGGAAATGTTGGTGGTATGTCAAATGATTGTCTAAAGTGCTGCAA
The DNA here is from genome assembly GCA_029574335.1 of Rana kukunoris. Classification (NCBI taxonomy): domain Eukaryota; kingdom Metazoa; phylum Chordata; class Amphibia; order Anura; family Ranidae; genus Rana; species Rana kukunoris. The sequence goes on along the minus strand of CM056050.1, from coordinate 80,420,967 downwards.
ACACCTGTGGCATGGGTCGCATGGCGTGCTTGAAAAACTCCTTTTGGCAGAAACCATATGACCAGAAATAGAGAATAGTTTACAAGAAATTAAAACGAAAGGTTGGTACTTTCTTTGTATTTTTATGACTTCGGAGAAACTGATTTAAATAAAGTAATGTAGGTCCATTTTACGCATGCTAAGGTCTCGGCACTCTGAGGTTTGCAAGCTATATATGTATTTTATAGATAATAATAAATCTAAGATGTTATTCATACAACTTTATAGCTGCTTTGGATAAGAGCATTTTTTTTCTTTATGGCTGGTGGTAAGTTTATTTTAAGTGGTCAGCTTTAATAGCCAAAGTCCGCTTGTCGGTCCCCTTTGTCCTTTTTCAATATATATATTTTTTTTGTTTTATTCATGTGTGAATAATTTAAATCTCTCAGGTGACTTGTTTAATGTCTCTAAAGGCTTCAGTGATTTTCCTCCTCAAAATCACTGTAAAAAATGTAGCGACTTCAAAGAGTAAAAGATATTCCCAAACCTCGACACCGTCTTTCATAACACCCCCCTCCCCACCCTCCCCTTTCTAATTTACCTTGAGGCAGATTCAGATTTATCCAAATAAATCAGCCCCATCTTAAGAATCTTTTATGCCCAATTTAATAGGATTTTTTTGTTAGGCGCATTCCTTTAGTGACTTTTAAGAAATGTGCATGAAGATTTCAGTGTCATTTTTCAGTGATTTACATTATTCTTGACTTTGTCACAGATTCAGTTAGCTTGAAAGAAGAGTCTTTAAATACCATGGCTGGTATATACCGTATTTATCGGTGTATAACGCGCACAGGCATATAACACGCACCCTAACTTTAAGAGTGAAATGTCAGGAAAAAAACTTTCCACAGCCCCTAGCGTATAACGCGCAGGCACAGTTTACCCTCTATTTTAACTGCTTGCCGACCTGCCGTAATTTTTACTGCGGCAGGTCGGCGCGCCAGGGCGAGAGCCCATAGCTCTACATCGGCTCTTTAATGGCCACTAAGGGGTGCGCGCAAGCCGCCGGCGGCCCGCTCGGCGCGCCCCCGAGTGCCTTGCGCGATCGCTCGGTACAGAGCGAGGAACGGGAGCTATGTGTGTAAACAAACAGCTCCCGGTCCTGTCAGCGGGGAAACGCTGATCTTCTGTTCATGAAACAGAAGATCAGTGATTTCCCCTAGTGAGTCCAGCCACCCATACAATTAGAACACACCCAGGAACATACTTAACCCCTTCCCCGCCCCCTAGTGTTAACCCCTTCACTGCCAATGGCATTTTTATAGCAATCCAATGCATTTTTATAGCACTGATCGCTATAAAAATGCCAATGGTCCCAAAAATGTGTCAAGTGTCCGAAGTGTCCACCATAATATCGCAGTACCGAAAAAAACGCTGATCCCCGCCATTACTAGTAAAAAATATTTTTTTATAAAAATACAAAATAGGGGGTCGTTTTATGGCAAACGCTATAACTTTTGCGCAAACTAATCAATAAACGCTAATTGCAATTTTTTTTAATGAAAAATAGGTAGAAGAATACGTATCGGCCTAAACTGAGGCAAAAAAAAAGTTTTTTTATATATTTTTTGGGGATATTTATTATAGCAAAATGTAAAAAATATTGATTTTTTTTCAAAATTGTTGCTCTATTTTTGATTAAATACCACCAAAGAAATCTCTATTTGTGGGAAAAAAAGGACGCTAATTTTGTTTGGGAGCCACGTCGCACGAGCGCGCAATTGTCAGTTAAAGCAACGCAGTGCCGAATCACAAAAAGTGCTCTGGTCATTGGGCAGCAATATGGTCCGGGGGTTAAGTGGTTAAAGGGTAAAAAAGTGAGTGTTATACACCAATAAATACAGTATTATATGAGGATCGTTGCTTTGTATTTCTATGTAAGACCCCTTGACACTGAGGCGTTTTTCTGGCGCTTTCACGCTTAAAAAAAGTGTCTGAAAAGCCCACAAAAATCCATTTATATTAAAATCAATAAATGCTTTTACACTGGGGCAGTGCGGTGAAAAAGGCCCTCTCCATTAAAATGAATGGGAAGCACTTCAAAAGTGCCTGAAAAGCTCTTCAAAAGTGCTCAGGGTATTACTAGCAGTTTAGAAGCGCCTCAGTGTGAAAGGGGCCTAAGTGTGTTCCTTCCAGTAAGTCCCTCCCACACTGGGTCGCTTTGCAGGCGATATAACGCTAAAATTAGCGCCTGCAAAGCAACCTGAAACAGCCGTTGCTGTCTCTCAACGGCCGTTGCTGTGCACCAGCAGGACGGTAAAAAAGTCCTGCTAGCAGCAACTTGTGTGTATACCGCTCCTCCACCGCTCCTGCCCATTGAAATCAATGGGGCACTGCAGCTATACCCAGTGGTGTATTTAGGTTTTGTGCTGCTCTAGGTCTGACGAAACTCGAGCACCCCCTCATTTAATATGACCCACCCCTTCTCTGTCAAGGCAGCACCCCCATTTAAGACCTGCCCTGACATCTCCAGTGGGGACACTAGTTCTGAGGACCTGGGGGGGGGGGGGGGGGCAGTAGAGTGCCTTAATTTGCAGGGATTTACTCCGACTTCCCATCGGCTGACTTTTTGACAGTTTTTAGCTTCCCGACAAGGCATCTGTCTCTTTCTAGCTGAGAATTCAGGTGGGAGGTTCACTGTTATTATAGGACAGTCAAAACTAGAAGCGACGCAAAGCCCCCCCCCCCCCCCCCCAGTTGTGGAACGCCGCCCACCAACACAACAACCCATTGGTTGGGCTCTGACACCCTAGACTCCTCCATGTGTATGGTCTGTCCCTCCCCCTGATGGTGGCCCTGCCAGTATTATACCGGCAGTAGTGCGGCCGCTTTATGGGGGCACTAGACTGATTTGCCTCCAGGCCCAGTCCACCCCAAGAGTTGCGCTACACTAAAAGTGTAGTGCAAGCCAGGGTGACTCTTTTTGTACTGCCCCCCTGCAAAACTGCCCTAGGCCTGGGCCTTGTTGGCCTAGGCCAAAATACAGCATTGGCAGAGGCGCTTTGCAGTGGTCTTAACTCTTTCTCGGCCGCTAGCGAGGGGTAAAAGCACTCCGCTAGCGGCCGAATAGTGCCACAAAATTGACGGTAAAGTGCCGCTAAAAATAGCGGTGCTTTACCGCTGACCCCGCCCCAGTGTGAAAGGGGCCTTAGTAACATATTTTTTTGTTTATTTTACATTTTGTGGGGTTAGTTTATTGAAATTATATAAAAAAAAATTGTGTTTAGCAGTCTTATGCTTGGTATTCACTATTAGATTTTCATTTGAAATGTTTGTTTTAAGAACATTCATTTGATTTTTGGGCAGATGATGTTCAAGGGAAAGTAAAAACCCCATTGGTTTTGTGTTGTGTCTAGAGATGGATTGAAATCCTCGTATTTTATGATCATCAAGTTACTTTATTTTGTTACTTCCCCAGTTTAAAGGTGATACACATATTCTGACATTTTTGGTTGTACGGGTATTACTGGATTGTGTCTGGATGGACTCCTTTGAAGGTCTTGTACTCCAGTGCACAGGGTCAGGTGCTTACCTGAAGGATCTTGGGAAAAGGTTTCTGAAGTCTACAGTGGTGGGCCAGTAGTTAAACGTAGGGTTGGCCTGGCCCAGGATCTCAATCACCAGTGCTGATTTGAAATTTGTCTGGCATGGCGCCCTTTGTTTCTGGCTAATGTGGCACTTAGTTGGAAAGCTGAGAGGTAAATATTCAGGCACCTCCATCCCAGTGGAGCTTTCACTATGCTTTTATTTATGGTCACTCCGGTGACATTAACCGAAGCAGGCATGTTTTGGAAGAGCACTTCTGAGCAGTGCACATCAGCTGCGGTCACGTGCACTGCTATACACACTGCACATCGCATACTGTAGTCCAGGAGTCTCCAAACTGTGGCCCTGGGGCTGGATGCGGCCCTTTGATTGCCTTTTAACCTTGGGGCACTATTCCATCCACTGACACCAACAATGGCGAATCATTCTTGTTACTGAAAACACCAATGGGGCACTATTCATCCAACTGACACCAACAATGGGGGACAAGTCCTCCCACTAAAACCAAAGATATGGTATTGTTAACTCCCACTGGACATTTTCTACTCCCAATGGCCCTAGTCTGGCCCTCCTAAAGTCTGAAGGACAAAAAACTGGCCCTTTGTTTAGAAAGTTTGGAGACCCCTGCTGTAGTCCATAGTCTCTAGTCCATCTTGGAAGAGAGCAATAGATGGTAGTTAATCCTTGCATAACCGGTGGGACCATAAGGAATGAACGTGGCCACCCTCTAAGTTGGATCACAGTAGCCAAAAAAGGGGTTTGTAGGAGGATGAGAGCAAAAGACTGTACTTGGTAAGTTACTTGCATACCTTACTTTGTATCCTCTGTTTTCTAAAGTGCTGTTGGAGTGTGTTTTTTCTTATTTTTTTTATTTGAATTCCAAATACCTTTTCTAACACTGCCGCTCTGTGGTCACGTGACGTGACCCCCCCGCCGCTCTTTTTCCCTGATCTAAGCAGAGCAGCGGAAGGTCACGTGACTGCAGAGTGGCGCTGTGAAAGACGGTATTTAGTAGGGTTGTCCCGATACCACTTTTTTAGGACCGAGTACAAGTACCAATACTTTTTTTAAATGTCATGTGACAGTTTTCAAACCACAATACAGACTAAGGATATTTTCTTTAGAATTATGAAGAACTCTAACTCAAGACTTGTCACGCAGTAGTAAAAAACTCAAAGAATTTTCACAGAACATGTTGATAAATACAAAAAAAGTATTCTATTTAGGTATCGGGAGCATTTGCGCAAGTACAAGTACTCCCGCAAATACTCGGTATCGGTACCGATACTAGTATCGGTATCTGGACAACCCTAGTATTTAGTATATTAACAAAAAACTGACCCACAGTACTTTAGATCTGCCTAAAACAGAGGGAATACAAGTTATGTGGTTATGTATTAGAGCGGAAATAGTGGCAGGAGGAGTAGGGAGCAGATCCACTCTCACACACAGACTGAGTTGGCAGGGAGGGAGGGGAGAGGGAGAGATTGTGGGATGACGGATGGCACGTAAACTGACCACAGTATCATGGATCGGCAGCCATGATTACTGTAGGCAGCATTAACACCAAGGGGGGGCACAGGAACAGGCAGGATCAATCAGGTATTTTACATCATAGAGCAGGGCAAATTACACTGCAACAGCACTCACTATGCAATGCTTTTTAATGTAAATGTATATTTGGCTAGAATTTTTTCGAGTTTAGTTTCATTCATTTTAAGCCTTTATATTGCTTTGCTTCGTGATTCCTAGACCTACTTTTCTGCGCTGTATAGTGTGAGAGCAGTCATGCATTAGGATGGATTATTACACTTTAGAACTGTTATTAACAATACATTTTATGCTGTAGGCAGGTTTCTGTGTCTGTGCAATGTAGCAAAGTGTATCAAAGTTTAATCAGATATCCCAATGTATTTATGTACTTTAGGATCTAAAGAGGGAGAACTTGCCATGCACTGAATAATTATTTGGTAGCCCTGTGTCTTGTATGTGGTGGATTATGGTTTCTTGCAATTTTTCACAGTCTCACATTATGACTGAAAATATTACTTATTATTGTAAAGGTGGATGTTTTGAGTTTAGCTGTAACTGCAGCTAAAAATGTTAATATATATATTAAAGCAGCTTACCAGACTGTGCACTTTGCAAGTGCAGTTTCTCCAAAGCTTTGTAAATTAACAGAAGCTTCACTTTGTAAAAGATTCACAATCGCATGCATGGAAAAATATTTTTTTAATGTTTTTTGTTGCACGTGGTTGGATGATGTCAGCAGAGCTTCCTCATTTATTAAGCTCTTAGACTGAACTGTTTATTTGCCTTTAGTAAACCAACCCCATAGAATACCGTATTTTTGTTTACAGACATATTTTTCTGACAGAAAGGTACTGCTGAAAGGGTCCCAAAACTGCATTGGGTGTGACATGTTCAAAACGCCATTGTTTTTTGAGCAGTGCTCCCCAATCATACATAACTCCAGCACATCTTGTATTAAATCTAAATTCACAATCTACCTTTGTAATTCAGGAAGCAATCTTAGTTGGCGGGAAGTTACTGTAGCTCACAATGGGCGATTTTCATATTGTGTAGCAGACGTAAGCTTCTCCACTTATCTAGCAATCAGAGCTTATTGTTCTTGAAAATACTTAAAGTAACCTTGATACGTAAGCGTGATTGTTGCCTTTTACAGTTTTTACATGTATATATGTGTAGATTTGTTTATGTAGCACCCACATGCAGTTGGTATGTTCGCTCCATGTTTCTGTAGGGTTCCTCCAGGCAGTGGCGTAGCGTGGGTTGTCGGCGCCTGGGGCGAGGCAAGTAATTTGCGCCCCCCTGACCCATGAACTTACTTATTTTCAGCTAGCTCCAGTCTGGTCACATGATCCACTGTGTAAGACAGTGGTGGATGTAGGGAAGAGGAGAGCGTGCTTGATAATGACTGGTAAAGCCTGGAGTGGTGGCATCATGCATATGTTCCTATGTCCCATCTGTTGTTGGCGCTCCCTCCTCTCCACACTCGTGACAGTGCCCCTCTGAATTTTGCACCCGGGGCGGTGGCCCCCCTCGCACCCCCCACGCTACGCCACTGCCTCCAGGTCCTGTGGCTTCATCTCACAATCAAAATGCCAACTGGTGGGTTTAGGTTTCATCCTACCACATCTTGTGTGCTAGGGACATTGAATTGCAATCACCATTTTGGGACAGGGACTAGTGTTATTAGATACAGTGCATGTCTAAAGTATTCAGACCCCCTTCATGTTTTTTTCAGTTTTGTTATGTGCCTGATACTACAATGGTTTAATTATTATTTTTTCTCTCATTAATCTGCACTCAATACTCCATAATGACAAAGTACCATATTTGCCCCAGTATAAGGCGTCTGGGCATATAAGACGACCCCCTAATTTTCACTTTGAAAAGTTGGTTTTGTGCTTTACTTAACGTATAAGACGACCCCCTTGTGCGGTATGTTCAGAAACAGAGGCCGCCGCCGCCAGATGGATATCGGCCCACCGGGTGCTCTGTAAAAATGTATATGCGCCATTCAGCCAATCCCGGCGGGCAATGCTCTCTGTTAATGACTACAGAGACTGCTAAGCCTGCTCAGATTGGCAGAGGATGGTACTCCAATCTGAGCAGGTTTAGCAGGCTCTGTAGTCATCAAGAGTGCATCGTCCGCAGGGATTGGCTGAATGGCGCATATAAAGTTTTACAGAGCACCTGGTGGGCTGATATCCATCTGGCGGCCTCTTCACCTAGCGTATAAGATGACCCCCGCTTTTTGGCTGTGTAATTTCGGCGTAAAAGGTTGTCTTATACGCCGGAAAATACGGTAAAAACTGAATTTTAGAAATGTTTGCAAATGTATGACAAAGGAAATGAAAAAGGAAAAACTGAAATATTACATTGACATAAGTATTCAGACCCTTTGCAACAGCACTTGAAATTTAGCTCGGGTGCCTACCATTTCTCTTGGTCATTGCTTGCTGAGATGTTTCTACACATTGGGCAAGGCACAGATCCGGGGAAGGCTATGAAAAAATTATGCTCCCCCGAAGGTTTCCAAAGCACAGTGGCCTACATAAAACTCAAATGGAAGAAGGTTGACACAGTCAGGACTCTTACAAGAGCTGGTCAGTCACTCAGCTAAATGTAGCAACTGGGGGAAGAGTTGACCAAGAACCCGATGGTTGCTCTGACTGAGCTCCATAGGTTCCCGTGTGGAGATGGGGCAAAGTTCCAGGATGACATCCGTCACTGCAGCCCTTCACCAATCTGGGCATTATGGCAGAGTGGCTAGTTGGAAGCCTCTCAGTAAAAAACACACGAAAGCCTGCTTGGAATTTGCAAAAAAAGCAGTGAGGAACAAGATTCTATGGTCTTCTGAAACCAGGTTTGAACCGTTTGGCCTCAATTCTAAATATTATGTCTGGAGGAAACCCAGCAAAGCTCATCACCTGTTCACTACCATCCCAACAGTGAATCATGGTGGTGGCAGCATCATGCTGTGGGGGTGTTTTTTCAGCAGCAGGGACTGGAAGACTGGTCATGGTTGCGGTAAAGCTGAATGAAACAAAGTACAGAGATATCCCAAGGACATCAGACTGGGCCAAAGGTTCACCTTCCAACATGACAACAATCCTAAGCACACAGCCAAGACTGCATCGAAGTGACTTAGGGACAACTCAGTGAATGTCCTTAATTGGCCCAGCCAGAGCCCTGACTTGAACCCTATTGAACATCTCTGAAGAGACCTGAAAATGGCAGTCCACTGACAGCCCCCATCCAACCTGCCTGCCTGAGCTTGAGAGGTTTGCATAGAAGAATGGCAGAAAATCCACCAATCCAGGTGTGCAAAGCTTGTGGCGTCATACCCAAAAAGACCCAAGGCCGTAATTGCTGCCAAATGTGCTTCAACAAAGCACCACATAAAGGGTCTGAATACTTAGTACATTATTTCAGTTTTTCTTTTTTTTTTTTTTTTAAATAAGTTCAGACATTTCTAAAATTGTGTTTTCATTTCGTCATCAGGGGGTACTGAGTGTATATTAATGAGAAAACAAGGCATATGTACACCCTTCCCAGTTGCCTTTGCATCTTAAAGGGGAGCAGATGAGGGGGGCTGCTCAAAACTGCATTCCCCCCCAACCTCACCTATAAATTAGGCCTTATAGTCTTGTACCATAACTTTAATTGAGCATCACATGCCAGGATCAGGTAAGATCATGCTACGTAGGGAATACCAGGTGGTTTTGACAATAAAAAGCACTCCTCTTCTGTCACTGCATTTCAGACTTTTCTCTATAGATTGGGGAGCTAGTTTATTGCTGTTCAATTTCTTTGACACAATATATTTGAGGATAATCAGAAATCTCTCCAACTATCATTCACAGTCAGACATTGCCTAACACCCTTGGTGTTACAACCTGTTACCTATAGTTAGAAAGAGAGATAGTTTTTTGTGTTTTAAATACGTTGTTAGGCTAGGGTGACCAGACGTCAGGGGACACTCTCCGGATTGAGGACACTGTCTTCATAGCCCGTCGGTCCTCGGATCTGTCATCTCAGGAAGGAGCCCGGAGGTAGAGCAGGAGGGGACTCCCAAATCCTGTCCACCAAGAAGCTTAAAGGGGTTGTAAAGACAAAAATATTTTCCTCTTAAATTAAAGTCTGACAGTAGCTGATAAAGTAAAAAATTAATGTTTTGCATTATAACTAGTTTGATACCTGTTGAAATCAAGCTGTTTTATTCACCTCCGTCACTCCTGAATCGTTATTCTCACTGACTTCCTGGTTTGCGGTGCGCATTCATTCTTGCTACATCACGGCCTAATGGGAACTACAGTTCCCATTAGGCTTAGCCTCCATGCCTGTGAGGGATAAGAGAGCATCTTCACGCAGGGCTGTAGTCATAGGGAGGGGGTGGGAACATTCTGCTTTCCACCATGCCAAACAGCTCAGGTGCTGGTGGAAAGCAAGAAGGGGAGAGACAGGCAATGGCATTTTTAAACCTGGATTACTGTATTTTGGAGGTCAAAAGGAAAAACGAGGTAAGTGATATTTAAATGCTCTAGCTTACAGCAATCAAATGATCTAATAAAAAAACGAACCTTTAGTGTTCATTTAATCCCCCACGGTGTAGCTTTTTACAAAACAAATGTCTCCAGCCCCCCTGTGCTGGGGGCCGGGGGACAGTAGGCTGGGTATTTTGTCATTTTCGGGTATTTATACAAATAAATCCGCTACACAGTTGAACCCCGGCCTCTTCAAAATAAATACACCGTGAGCGCCTAAACCCGAAAATGAAGAAAGTCTGCTTACTGTCACCCGGCTGGTAACCTTTATGTTAGGCCAAGATGACTAAAGCACCAGAACAAATTGTGTTTTCTACAATGGGACCAATATAGTTGCATTTCATGTGAGACAGGATAAGGGTGAATGGCATAGACTGAGATAAATAGGTCTGTAGTATTGATCAGATATAAGTGCTGAATTGGTGTTTTCACAGAAGACATGAGGATACATGTAGATTAGATAAAACTGCAATTACCCCTTTTAAGTGTGCAATACAGTTCAATCAGTAAAACTGTAAAGCAGCTTTTAATCAGGATGTGTGCGAGCTTGGAAAATATTACTTATATGGGATTATCTGGGAAATATTAGTCTGTAGAGGCTGCACTCTCCTGTAAGCTTTTGTCTGACGGTTAGTCTTGTGTAGAATAGAGGCCCGTACACACGTTCAGAAAAATCCAGCGATCATATGATCGGGTGGTTGGTACAAAGCTTTCATCTGAAAAATGGACAAATACATTATTCTTGTACGATACCAGATAGTACGATTTCTAGTTTTTAACCCATTGCCGACTGCCTCACGTACTTGTACGTCCGCAGAATGGCATGTTCAGACAAAGCAACATATATATATATATATATATATATATATATATATATAATATATATACGTTGCTCTGAATCTGCAGCCTAGCGTGTGCCTGCTGCGGTCTCCGTGACCACGGGACCCGCGGACTTTATGTCCACCAGTGGCCCGCGATCAGGTCACGGAACGGCAGAATGGGGGATGCCTTTGTAAACAACGCATCTCCCTGTTCTGCCTAGTGACACAACACTGATCGTTTGCTCCCTCTCATCGGGAGCAGTGATCAGTGTTGGGTCGCAGTAAGCCTCACCCCCTACAGTCAGAATCGCTCCCTAGGACATGCTTAACCCCTTCTCCGCCCCTACTGGTTAACTCCGTCACTGCCAGTGTCATTTACACAGTAATTAGTGCATTTTTATAGCACTGATCGCTGTATAAATGACAATGGTCCCAAAACAGTGTCAAAAGTGTCTTGATGTGTCCGCCGTAATGTCGTAGCTAGTAATGCTAGTAAAAAATAAAATAAAAATATAATAAAAATGCCATAAAACTACCCCCTATTTTGTAGACGCTATAACTTTTGCGTAAACCAATCAATATACGCTTATTGCGATATTTTTGGTAAAAAAAAAAAAATGTAGAAGAATACGTATCCTCCTAAACTGAGATTTTTTTTCTTTTTTTCAGGGATATTTATAGCAAAAAGTACAAAATATTGCTTTTTCCTCCAAAAATTGTCGTTCTATTTTTATTTATAGCGCAAAAAAAAAAAAAACAGAGGTGATCAAATACCACCAAAAGAAAGCTGTGTGTATATATGTGTGTGTGTGTATATATATATATATATATATATATATATATATATATAGATAGATAGATAGATAGATAGATAGATGTTGTTTGTATAATGTGTGTGTATTCATGCCCTGCTTGGGCTGGCTTTATATGTGTATTTATGCACTAATTGTGTTGGCTGTGCATGTACCAATTGGCATCACTGGCTATTATTGTGCTTTCATGCACTGATTATGTTGGCTGGCACTCTCTCTCTATATATCTATAGATATAGAGATATATCTCTATCTATATCTATATATATATATAGAGTGTTTATCCACTGATCCACTGATTTGGGTGGCTGCCTATATACTGTGTGTGATTTTATGCACTGATTCTATTGGCTTGGCATGTATGGACTGGGGTATGGTATGGTATGGACTGGGGTAGTGGACTTTACACTGATTGGGACAGTTGGATCTACATGCACTGATACCGATAGATGGCAACACATGTGTATTCATGTACTGATAGGTATGGCTGTCTGTATATGTGTATTCGTGCACTGATTCGGAGGGCTGGTTTTCTGTGTGTATGTAGCACTACCCCCGAAGGAGCTGCTGGTTTTATTTAGGTGGCACGTTGCCTCTGTCTTCCCATCGTCTAGGGTACTGGATGAGAGCTGTAATAGTTTTCTGTGCTTTTATTACCCAACGGGGTAAAAATGGTAAATAGTAAAAAAGGTGAAGGGATAGAAGGTATGGAAGGTGACAGATTCAAGTGTTACTGGAAACAGTCCTGCTTCCAACGACAACTTTCTTCGCCACTCTAGCCAGAGTGGGTATAGTGCATCTGGACAGGCCTCTCTCACCAGCCTAGCAGCCAGAGTGTCACTGGGAAACTTTAGGGTGAAGTCTCTGCCACAGACCCTCCTAAAGGTGGAGATCGCTTCAGTCCAAAATCCTTCTCAATTGGATTCAGCACCCGGATCTCCATCAAGCAGCTTTAGTTACATCAGGAACTGATAGGCGACCATCGTCCAGCCTCTCAGAAACAAAGTGTCCTTTCATGAGCAAGTAGGCCTCTCCTGAGACACCAGCCTCGTGCTCGGTATCCCCCAGACAGGTTCTCCATCAATCGGCTTCCTCCCACGGGACAGACTGCCCAGGACCACTTGCAAATAGCAGACCCAGTCTACACACCGGGCCCACAGGTAGATTAGGTGCTCCGGACCAACGTGGTCCCAGAGTCAGGAACAATGAAACACACAAACACACACACACACACCCCGGCCAGGAGGGCCACACACGGGGGTGGTGGGACGACTGCCCAGGTGGATGGTGGCAAAGGCAACAACACCCCCAACCAATGGCGTCTGCCCCCTAAATACCCCTCACCAGCATGCACAGCGAGGCGATCAACCCTCCTGATTGGCTGGTGAGAAGTATCCACACGACCCTGACTCCACTGCTGCCACCTACCATCTGGGGGTGCCTGTAAGTCCCCAGACAGCAAGCATGGGCACACAGTACAGCCAGAGCTGGAACAAAGGCCTTAAATTTAGCCAAATAAACATAGTCAGGGGCAATTAACTCTCTGACCTCCTCTAAATTTACAGCAGCACTGGCTATGAAAGTAGCGAGGTGCTTACATATATGTGTGTGTGTGTGTGTATATATATATATGTGTGTGTGTGTATATATATATATATATTATTATTTTTTTCTTCATGTACTGATTGCGTTGGCTTAACATGTATAGACTGGGATGCAGGACTTTACAAAGTTTACATGCACTGATTGGGACAGTTGGATCTACTGTACATGCACTATTAGGAATGGATGGCCAGATGTGTATTAATGTACTTATTGGAATGGTGGCTATATATGCACAATATTTAAAAAATTGAAAACAAAGTCCTGAAAATGATTTTTGTCTGATGATCATAGTGACCCTTCAACTTTCAAGTTATGAGTTCTGATTTTATTAGGCACTATGCTGATTTGCATGCTTGTGCTTGTTATTGACATGATGGTGCCAGGCTTGGTTCGCACCCTCCCAGTGCAATGCACCATTTTTACTTTTTGTGCTTTCTTTTTTTGTTTGTTTATTACTGTACATTGTGTTAACGCAACGTATTCAAACAAATAGGCTGTCAATGCACCAAAGTGTCCAAAAAGTATTTGGTTAGCATGTTTTGTGGTTTGTTGCAACGCATGTACATTGGCGCTGTGTTGCCTTGGTGCACTCGGGTGCAACTTGAACTGAATGGGATTGCAGTGTGCTAAAGTGCATTTCGGTAATGCAACGCACCCTAGCAGAAAGGCGTCAGCCCAGCCCAGCCCAGCCAGACAACTAGGTTTTTCCTGATGAAAGCCGTCTATGACAGCCTCATTATTTCTCCCATGACAGTTTTTCTTTAATATTCATTGCCTGATTTGGATGGCGCACATACATGGGGTCTGTTGATTCGGGCACACTGGGATGTACAAATGTCACTGTAATAAAGTTACCTGCGGTAAGGTAATGAATCATAAGTTGTCTATTACCACAATTACTCCTACAGAGTGGCAGATTTATTAATCCCTAGGGTAATACAGAGGTTCTGCTTGTTCAATAAGAATCCATTGTAGCAGTGTGTATGCGTGCAATGCTTTTTGAGGGGGATTTGCATTTTTAGCAGCACACCTGATGCCCCCAGTTGGTTACATACTACAGGCGTTCTATCTCTTCTGCTTCATTATGGAGGTTCTGTGTCATTGAGACAGGCTGGGCGGTTGGCTTTCTTTGTTGGAGATTGTGATAGAATCCTTCTTTTTTTTTTTTATTATTAAAGGAACACTAAAGGTTCGTTTTTTATTAGATCAATTGATTGCTGTAAGCTAGAGCATTTAAATATCACTTACACCGTTTTTCCTTTTGACTTCTGTAATGGCAAAATGGGGTGTGCAAAGCACACTGCCATCTTGCCATGTGCTGTAAAGCACATTCGCCATCTTAAATGAAATGATGCCATGTTTAAGCTAACAGATTTACTCACCATATATTCCATGCCCATCCATACCAATCAAGAGACATTACAACAGCTGCTCTCATGTTACCATCCTTGCAAATCATCTCCCCTCACAGGGCTGAGCATGGCGCTTTTATTTACACAAAACAGGAAGCCATCACCAGTAAGTCGCCTCCCCCCATGGGAGGCGACATTACCAGATGTCTCCTATACACAGCACATTCCTTCTGACAGGAAGTCAAATTGAATAGATGAATAGACTATAATACAATGAATACAATGAATAGAAATACAAACAATGTCTTATGGGTGTGTCCGGTCAGGGTGTGCATGTGCCCCCCCCTGACCCCAGAAACGCTCACAAGCCCTCAAAATATACCCTGATAGAACCTTTAATCTGCGCCATTCCATAGAATAATGCATATAAAGATTATACCCTTATTGAGGCTATTTACAGATGTACCCTATGAATCCCAAATCCTGCTGATCAGACATGACCCAGATAAGAGCGTACATCTGTCCATAGCCACTAGTGTGTTTGCGGAATGAACGCATCCCCCTCAACGATCGTCTGTGCTAAATGCACAGAGGGGCCCCTCGCTGGTGGGCATATGCCCACACCGCAACCATCACACTCCAACCTCAAGACGAGAGTCAACCAGCCTCAGGACTGCCACAGTCAGCTCTATTTAGAGCTGGCTGGGGAAGTGTCAAGACTGGGTGCCAATTATGACAATACATAATAAATACATCTTCAAATTTCCACCACAGTCCTCCCTTTTTGTCATATTGCTCCCACTTGTCCTTCAAATCTTGATAGTCTTCTTAC
Source organism: Rana kukunoris (assembly GCA_029574335.1). Lineage (NCBI taxonomy): Eukaryota > Metazoa > Chordata > Amphibia > Anura > Ranidae > Rana > Rana kukunoris. Next base: position 80,405,886 of record CM056050.1, on the reverse strand, counting down.
ACCTAGAAACTAATCAGTCCTTACAGTCCATAAAAAGGAAAACACGGCTTGACATGTAGACTCTGTTCTTCAGGAGACATGACATAAGGAGGACACAACTTGGTGAGCTGTAGTAATCGCAGATTGGGTAGTGATCCTCTGTGTCTTGTCCGTTAGTCCGGCTCCGGGGGCGTCTCACCTGGTACGTGGTCATCTGCTCCGGGGCGTCTCATCTGGTACGTGGTCATCTGCTCCGGGGCGTCTCATCTGGTACGTGGTCATCTGCTCCGGCTCTGGTCACGCGTCCAATCAGGCAACAGGAGCGCTCATCACGACATAGAAAGAATAGAAATAAAAACGACATGAGTACATGTATTCCCATTTCAATCAACCACGATCCGCTGAAAAATAAGAATTAAATCCCCTCAGATTCCCAGACCCTTCAAAGGACTCCCAACCTTCACTCAGTTACAGCTCTGGCTTTGCCTTGTAGGGACCCAAACCTTATCCATATGGGCCTGAACTCCAATTCCCAGTATCCCCCAAACCAGATATAACAATATTTACTTGTAAATTCCCAGAAACCCCCCCTTGGGCTGTGAGAACTTCCTTGTAGCTTCAACAGTTACATGAAACATTCCATCCTCAATAGGTGTGAATTGTTCAAACGTATCATAAGCTCAAACCCCCCCACCTTGTATATGCAGGAAACCGTGCCCAGACCTAGTCCGGGTTGGTGAACAATTCCCTTCTAGCTGTCCCCGCCATTCCCAATTTCTCTCGTGCCATCAGATCCTCGCAATTGGCCGCGACATAGGACAGGGACAGTTTCACTACCACGCATGAACCTCTTGCATTGGGGGAATTACCTTATAAGCTGTAAATCTGCATAAACACCAAACTAAAATTACACACTTGTGGACTACCCAGTCCTGATAACCGACAAGAGGCGGAGCCATAAAAACAATAATCAATTTTACCCTCTAAAAACATATTAATAAATTCCATTGACAGGTGTCTGTTTGGAGTCTTCACTCGTTTGTCAATAATCCTCATAATTAGCATGTACCACTGTCATCGCTGGGGACTAAAGCTCAACGGAGACTCAGAACAGACCCAGCAATCGGTCCCGTTCGTCTTCTTAATTAGTCATGGAATTACTTTAAATAATAACTTGGGATACTTTCCATCGTTACCCTTGCTAAAATTTACTAAACAAACAAATACAAAATAAACAAAGATACTCCTCATTTCTTTGATGTGGTTGAGCCGCTTCTTGCAGTGGCTGGCGTGGTCTCGTCCATCAAGCTTCTTTACAAACGAACCAGTCACCTGGTTGGGGAAAAATGAAAACCAATTACCGTGTCAGGGTCCAGGAGAGACTCCTGAACCCTGTGAAGTTCATGTTACAGGGATCGTACCCACCCCATCACCCAAGAATGAGAGTGACAGTTGAGGGAGTACGACCCTGGTTTTGGTTGGCCTTCAATGACAACAACCCAGACCTCGTAACTGTGGTCGCTGCTTAACCTGTGCGTGGCTCACCGTTGCCTGTAATCGCTTACCATCTCCTGTAATCGCTTACCAGCGCCTGTAATACCCGGAATCATTGACAGTTTCTTAGCAACTAAAATGGGAACCTACTTCACCAGACTGCTGCTTGCCGATTCAAATTCTATCAAAGAAAGACAATCTTGGCACAAAACTTGATTAAAATTAGAAAGATTAGTGTTATTAGTTCGGAGAACTGTCACCTTTACATTTTATCTACCACTTCCTCCCCCCTTTTCTTCCTCATTAGACTGGAGGAAGAAATGATAAAAAGAAACAATGAAATAGCCTATGATACTTTCACCTCCTTAGACCCGTAATTATCCATGTGTACAGCTGTCTACATACACCTGCTCTCTATGTACAAACACTTCCGGAAACTCTTTGGACCTGAAAAATACTTATAAGCAGAAATCATTACTCCATCCTTCATATTTATCCTGCAGAGAATGGCAAACAAAAATGACATTCCTGTACATTGTCAGTGACATTCTTCACAAAACCGATTCAAACAAAAACCCTTTGTAACCCTTACTTTTCCCGTTCCTACAAAAATACAAAAGCCGCGACGCGTCAGAAGATCGCCGCGGTAAGTTTGAATAAAAAAAAACATTCACGTTACTACATACAAACATTCAAATACAAATGTGGGGAGATATTCATAGCTTTCAAAACAAAAATGAAAAAACAAAAACCAGCCGGAAATCTGCCTTCACTCTTTCCGCAATACAAGAAAATACAATGGAAAAATACGAGAACAGCGCGAGAAACTTGCATAGACCAGCTATACAAAGTTCTCCTGAGGCGCGTACCACACCTCCATCCACACTCATTACAGATTTCTGAAACCACATCAGATCTACATCCAAGGTAACTTTATTCTGAGGTCTCATACCTCCAGTCAGAGTACCTTCCAAAGGAGTACACCTTACTGTACCCTCTGACCACCTACGACATTCTTTAGGGGTCTCATGTCCGGAGCCCCTAATCCGGACCTCATGTGCGGTGCAGCTGTCTGACTGATGCACTGCATGGGCGGCACATCCCATGACGATTCGAATCGCTTTTTTTTTAGTGAGTTCTGCGTCCAGAACACACCGCGCTTTGTTTTCGGAGCGGTTCTGACTTGCGCCTTTATCATCAAAACCGATGCCTGCATTCTGATTATTCTACACAGCCTGAGCAGGACCACTAGCGTACTACTCCTACACATTTATGCTAATATAATCGCTCACAAGATTTCCGAATATTATACACAGCCTGACCTGTATCACGATATAAAGCCTCCTAAAATGTGTTCGTCAGACAACCTACAAAGCACCATGAAATCCTCCACTTTTCAAAACAATATTATGGCTTCTTTCTACCTGCGTCTACATGATACAACAATAATGGTGACGCCCCTCTGTTTCCTCTCATACCCAAAACTGTATTTACAGTATAAAACTTCACAAAAACAACTGAAATTAAACTTTAAAACACTCTTTCAAATGCCAAAATATTTCTGTTGTCCTTTCAGGACACAAATCTCATTGCTCATCTTTCAGAAGACTTCAAAACTCCTCCCACTGACTTCCTGCTTATATATAAATGCTGAGAAAGGACTTCCTGTTGTATGCTCAGCTCTTTAAAACCCAAATCTGATTTATTTACATAATGACAGAAAGATGGAGAGAGAGGGGAAGTCTGTCTTCACTGCCTCGTCTCAACACATCAAAAAACTCCATGGACCACATATATCCCCTGGAAGTATTATAAAGTAGTAAACAAAGCCAAAACTCAAATCTCCTGCATTTTTTTCTCTTAAAAACAAAACACCTTTGGTTCAGGGAAAATAAAACCATCTCCTCCCATCTGCAGAATGGGAGTTGATCCCCCCTGACCCAATCATTATTCAAATCATTTCAATCATTATTCAAAAACAATGAACAACTCCCAAACATTCAAACAACAACGCACATCGCTGTGCACAAAAATGCAGTCAGCGCCAGTAACATATTCAAAAACGAAATGTTACACAAAAAGTCTCCACTTTTACACTGCAACGTCAGCCAACAGGTTAGTCAGATCCTGTATATACTGGCCCTAGCGACCGCAAACGCTACTCAAAAGATAGCGCTTTACACTGAGTCACAAAATGGCCGACAACAAACCAAGCAACAATGGCGCCATTTACACTTGTAGTAAAACAATTTAACTGCGCTTCCAAATCACCTGTTTACCACAGGACATACCATACTACACACACACAAAGGAAAACAAAAATGTTCTCCACCCGATCCTAACACAGAAAAGAGCGCGCTAATCCAATTCGCACTAAACATCAAAATCTGCCCCAAAAGCTGCTAAAATCCACCAGCAAAATAGCCAGAGAAATACCACACAAAAAGGAGAGGTGACTGCACCTCCCCCCTAGGGTGACCCACAGTGCAAACAGACTACGCCCCCAAAATGGCCACTGATGACCAAAATGGCCGCCATATGCAGTTTTTTTAAAAACTTGCCTAGAACCTTTCTTCCACAAAGACAAAACATTGATCATCAAAAACAAACAATTAAAAACATTTTCTAAAAACAACCAACCTAAAAGGCACACACTTTAGGCTGCTTCAAATCGGACCTTTTGCCAACTAAAACAGCACATTCAAACAATATTGGTTATATGAAGCAACATAAAACAAAAACACTTTTCTCAAAGCCCATGTAACAAACCATTTAAAAAAATACACACATCAGGTCACATTTTAAAACCTTCCAATATAAAAAGCATGTATGCCATTGTTTACAGAGGGTTACCATCCCTGACTCAGTGATGGGACAGCCAATGCTGGTTGCCCATCCCCCTCATGGCAAGAAGGCCATCTTATACAATTAAACATGACTTCCCTGTCTAAACTACACACAGGCAACCCTTCCAACACAAAATGATCTAAATACACAGTCTCCATTTCACATTCAGTTTCTTACTGTTACTGCACGCAGCCTCACAGGAACAAGACATTCAGAAAATACAAAAAGACTCAGCCATACACCTCGCAGGCTGAATAACCTCACCTCTATACTGAGGAATCATCTACAATATACAGTTTATATATGCATCATAAAAATGTTATATCTAACTATGTTCTGAAAGTTGCAAAGTCAGTTGACACAGAAATCAAAACACTGTTCGCCCTTCCCCCGCAAGCCGCATGGCTAGAGGAGCGATGTTACACAAAAGGCAGCCTTCTCCAACAGATTCAATCTGGTCAAACAATCAAGTTACAAACAAACAAATCGCCCTTCCCCCCCAAGCCGCATGGCTAGAGGGCCATGTTAGAATCTATTCTAACCTATCTGCTCCATACATCACACAAAACTGTTCAGCCACACTTCAAACAGCATTTAGACATACAAAGCAAACTTCCAGTCGATGACGAATCATACATACACACACAATCAAAATCACACCTACATATATACACACACGATCAAAATCCACTCGATTTCACAAACATACGCAATCACATACATGCATCCAATCGTTTTTCACAAATGCACGCAATCACACACATAAACAGTCATACACAACTATCATCACACACACACACACTCTATCACACAACAGTCATACAATCAGAATCACACACACACACAATCAAACTCAAGCATTATTTCAAAAAGATGTCAAATTTTTTCTTTTAAAGCATGTTTTTCCCGATGCATCAGAATGTATCCCATCTCCCCCATCTGATGCCATAGGAAAAAACCTGAATAGTCCCTTTCAATGGTCGCCATCTGTAATGGCAAAATGGGGTGTGCAAAGCACACTGCCATCTTGCCATGTGCTGTAAAGCACATTCGCCATCTTAAATGAAATGATGCCATGTTTAAGCTAACAGATTTACTCACCATATATTCCATGCCCATCCATACCAATCAAGAGACATTACAACAGCTGCTCTCATGTTACCATCCTTGCAAATCATCTCCCCTCACAGGGCTGAGCATGGCGCTTTTATTTACACAAAACAGGAAGCCATCACCAGTAAGTCGCCTCCCCCCATGGGAGGCGACATTACCAGATGTCTCCTATACACAGCACATTCCTTCTGACAGGAAGTCAAATTGAATAGATGAATAGACTATAATACAATGAATACAATGAATAGAAATACAAACAATGTCTTATGGGTGTGTCCGGTCAGGGTGTGCATGTGCCCCCCCCTGACCCCAGAAACGCTCACAAGCCCTCAAAATATACCCTGATAGAACCTTTAATCTGCGCCATTCCATAGAATAATGCATATAAAGATTATACCCTTATTGAGGCTATTTACAGATGTACCCTATGAATCCCAAATCCTGCTGATCAGACATGACCCAGATAAGAGCGTACATCTGTCCATAGCCACTAGTGTGTTTGCGGAATGAACGCATCCCCCTCAACGATCGTCTGTGCTAAATGCACAGAGGGGCCCCTCGCTGGTGGGCATATGCCCACACCGCAACCATCACACTCCAACCTCAAGACGAGAGTCAACCAGCCTCAGGACTGCCACAGTCAGCTCTATTTAGAGCTGGCTGGGGAAGTGTCAAGACTGGGTGCCAATTATGACAATACATAATAAATACATCTTCAAATTTCCACCACACTTCCAAAATACAGTAATCCAGGTTTAAAAATGCCATTTCCTGTCTCTCCTCTTCTTGCTTTCCACCAGGACCTGCATGGTGGAAAGCAGAATGTGCTCACCCCCTCCCTATGACTACAGCCCTGGGTGAAGATTCTCTCTTAACCCTCATAGGCATGGAGGCTAAGCCTAATAGGAACTGTAGTTCCCATTAGGCCGTGATGTAGCAAGAATGAATGCGCACCGCAAACCAGGAAGTCCAAATCAGGAGTGACAGAGGTGAATCAAACGGCTCGATTTCAACAGGTACCAAACTAGTTATAATGCAAAACATTACTTTTTACTTTATCAGCTACTGTCAGACTTTAATTTAAGAGGAAAATATTTTTGCCTTTACAACCCCTTTAAAATTATCCTGTCTTGACGTGCTAAAGCCATGCAGTATTTTACATGGCTGCCAACCAGATCATTAAATATGGGATTGGTTAAAAAATAAAAAAATAAAATATATATATATATATATATATATATATATATATATATATATATATATATATATATATATTTTGAGGTTGTCTGCATTGTTATTTTGACATCAAATTAAAAATTTTAATCTTTTGACGAAAAATTCCATTTTAGTTTTCTTCTTAAGTCATCTGATTTTTTTTTCTTATTTTAGTCTACTAAAATCTGTTACATTATGGTTGACTAAAAACGACTGGGTTTAGTTAAAGCGGAGCTCCAGCCGCAATTTTTATTTTTTTTAAAGTCGGCAGCTACTAACAGTGTAGCTGCTGACTTTAAATAAGGACACTTACCTGTCCTAGGCGCCCGCGCTGACGGCCCCCCCCCGATGCCGGGCCCACGATCGCTCCGGGCCCCGCGCCGCCATTCACACTATGGGAAACAGGCAGTGAAGCCGTACGGCTTCACTGCCCATTTCCTACTGCGCCTGCGTGAGTCTCACGCTGGCTTGTGAATGGGCGCGCTGCTCTCTGAGAACACACACAGTTCCCAGAAAGCAGCGCGCCCCATTTATTAGGAGAAGAAGAAATCGGACCGCGGTGTAGGTGAGGCAGATTACGGACTTCCGCATAGCAACAGGTATTTCGGGTGAGTATTTTTTTTTATTTAATTTTTTTAAAGAAGATGGGCAAAAGTGGTTTTCCTGGGTGGAACTCCGCTTTAAATTGTAATGCATTTTTCTAAAATTTCCAAACTCGTATGCTCCTGGAACAAACATCAAATGGCATTTTTTTTCCCACTATCTGTGCCCCTTTCTGATGATCATATGCTGGTCGGAAATGGGGGGAATATTTCTTCATTTTGGGGTGAAGGCCCATTCAGCTCCGCTCGCATGTTTTTCTGCCTTGGCTCAAGTCCCGGCCACCTGCCTGCCTGCTTATGTCCTTGCCTTCCCTGGTGGAGTGATCTTCCTCTGCTCCCAACCGAGTAGTAGCCGGGGCCTGGAGACTGAGTAAGACTTGACAGGCTGTAAAGGGGGGGGGGGGGGCCGTGGCGACGGGCAGAGTGTCGCTGATTGCCGCCATTACTAGTAAAAAATGAATAAAAAATATGTCCCTGGATTTTATTTAAAAGAATCTGGTCACCTTATCCTAGTTAGGTCTTGATAAAGTCAGGAGGTTAGACTGCTGCAGCGTGGGGGAGGGGTGGAGGATTATGCAAGTACATTTGTTTTTTTTTTCTCCTAGACCAAGGGCCTCCAAACTGTGGCCCGAAGGCCAGATGTGGCCCTTTGCTAGCCTTTATCTGGCCCTTGGGGGACTATTCTTCCCACTGATATGAGGCAATATTTCTCCCACTGACACCAACAATGGGGCACTATATCTTCCACAGATACAATGATGGGATACTACTCCATTTCCTATTGACCACCAACCCTGGGGCCATATTTATTTTCACTGATGCTAGGCCATTGACATCTACTGCCCCTGCTGGGAACAATCCGGCCCTTTTAAGGCCTGAAAGACAATAAACTGACCCTTTGTTTGAAAAGTTTTGAGACCCCTGTCCTAGACCTTAATGAGCAATTAACGCTTGCAGTGCAGGCACAGTTGTACTGCAATGGGAAACTTGCTGCGTTGCACGTTAATATAGATGTATAGTATTTTTTTCTGATGGTAAGGATTAACATTAAAAAGAGATCTGCTTGAGGTTAAAGGATCACTAAAGGATTTTTTTTTTTTTTAGCTAAATCGCTTCCTTTACCTTACTGCAGTCCTGGTTTCATGTCCTCAATGTTCGTTTTTGCTTTGAAGTAGCTGTAATACTTCTCTGATCTCCACACTTCCTGCTTGTCTGGCTCCTTATGAAAAAACTCATGCTAGCTTTTCACTGTGGTCCATGATCAAAGAGGTGTGATTATACTATGTGTCTAAAACTCCTCCGAACCAATCAGATTAATTTTAAAAACAAACATTGCCCTGTATTTGTTTGCTTTTGTTCTGTGTGTCTCTTTACTTCACAGAAACATGAAACCAGTTTAAAAATGAAACTGAAACTGTAGGCACATTATATGATTGATTTTTATCTATTTTTAATCATTTTTAAAAGGAATCAGTTAACTTTTATGTCTCTATACCCTGTAAACGGTCATTTCAGCAAAAAATGTTTTTCCCTTTAGTGACCTTTTAATCATCTCAATAATTTGAAAGGGCCAGTACATGAATTAGAATGACACATGCATGAGGGCAGCCATATTTTCATTTTACAAATGCAGACCCTGCGTCTCCCTATGACAGCCTGAGTTGGCAAACTGATTGAAAACACTGTATCATTTATGTGGCTGGTATATCATCATAGCATGTATTTAGTGAAAGTAATTACACCGATCTCCTGAGAGCTCTCTGCAGCAGTGAATTTAGAAATCTTTTTATGGAAGTATGTAAGAACGGTTCACACGGTTGTGCATGTTGGTATGCTGTGGTAGCATTCATTCCCAATGGCACCAGTGGCTGTACTTATGTAAACGCTGATGCACTGATGCACAGAAGCATCAGTGTTCACTCATACATATGAATACAGTATGCGCCGGGCTTTACAAGAGTACAGCCATTCTTTGTATGGGGGAACATGGCACCTACCCAGCATATTTTCAGCCATGAGGCCTAAATGTTCTCTGCTTATAGTCTCTTCATTTCCATGTTTAGTAGTTGTGCATCTTTATGTAGCGCCCTGCTTCCATTAAACAGGCGCTGCTGAAAATTTAGAGGGGCCTGAGTCGTTAATTGGCTCAGACAAGTGTAATTATGGGCAAATTTAGCCTCTGTTCCAGCCATGGCTGTGCTGGGAGTGACCACCATTGTTCGCTTGGGGGTGTCATTACCACCCCAGGCCAAGGGTGGCAGCAGCTAAGTCAAGGTGGTATTGGGTGTTCCCCCTTAGCAGCGAGACAATGGTAGTTTGCTTCCGCTGTGCATGCTGGGGAGGGGTACTTAAGGGACAGACGCCATTGGTCTGGGCTCGTCTTTAGCCCGTCCCACGCTCCTAGTGGGTTTGGTCGCCCATGCGCGCCTTGTGGCCAGCCTGGCCTGGGGTGTAGACTTCTCCTGGTAGGCCCAGTGGTCAGACTGGGGCCTACGTTTGCTGAGGTGATCCTGTGCTGTCCATCCTGGATGGAGGAAGCCGCTTGATGAAGGAAGCCAGGAGAGGACTTATCCTGGAGAGGACCATGCAAGAGGCTGGTATCTTGGGAGAAGGCCTGGGAACTTCATCGAAGAATGCACTATGCACTGAGAGGCTTGATGGTAATCGCCTGTCGGGTTCAAGGTCCTATCAAAGTTAAGCTGGAGAGGTCCGGGTGCTGAATCCTGTGTCAAGGGGATTCTGGACCGAAAGTGTCTCCATTAAAGGAAGGTCTGTGACAGAGACTGTACTTTGTGCGCCATTCCGGTTGCTAGGCCAGTGAGAGGGACCTATCCGGGTGAGCAATACCCACTCTGGCTAGAGTGGCGACGAAAGTAACCGTGTATGCTGGAAGCAGGAGTGTTTCCTATCTGAAATTATACACCTGAACCTACCTACCTACCCTGCCACCTCTTTAACTTATTTTTCCTATTAAGTTCTACAAAAAAACTGCAGAAAAAGAAGCGTGTTGTGTGGACATTGGAATTTCTCAGGCTCTCTTTTACTACCCTGGACAACGAGAGGATCGAGAGGTAACATGCTGCCCAAAAATACTTAGCAGCTCCTGCGGGGATAGTGCTACATTTTATAGATTGCTGGACTCATTGAGACCTAGATATCTTGTCATCAGAATCCTGAACTCAATGGGGTTCATTTACTAAAAGGAATTGTCACTTTGTTTTGTGAAGAAAATTCACTTTGCAAAGAATTCCCAATTAAGAGCAAGAAAATAGGGCCAGCACACACCTGGAATCGCACAGCAGTGCATGGGTGTGTTTACATGTAGTTCTGTGCGGTGCGATTTTGGACCATTCATTTTGAATCAGCTGAAATCACACCGCAACAAAAGTAGGTAATATGCTTCTTTTGAAAACTCTTTGCGATCCTGTGCAGGCAAACACACTGCGCTTGCAACCTGCATTTGGGGTGTTGTTAACTGCAACAGTGCGTTTTGAATGTGGTGTGGAGACTGCACGCATAGCGCGTGTTTCCCACGCTACCATTGTACTGCCCACCCGAATCCTTACAATACAGTACATTATGCAGCTGTTTGCATTCCGTTATAGTGATGCTTTGCTTTGCGGCTTCTTAGTCTCCCACAGTACATAGAACATGGAAATGCAATTATTTTAGTAAATGTAAACTGCTAAATACCTTTTTCTCATCGGAAGTATATAGCAGTCTTGTGACTTCTATCCGTGTCTGGTTAAAGCTTGTAGGAGGGGGTTTTCATTCTCCTCTGACTGTCCTATGAGGCTGCAGGACCCCTGACCCTCTGTCTGAAAAAACTTCTCTAGCAATACACATCAACTGAGCATGTGCAGAGTGCCTCCAACACTCTGTTCCATCAGCAGATGGATTGGGGACTGTAATAGAAGGGGACGATTAGCGAAAACAGGATCAAACAGCCTTTTTACACGGTGTGGAGGAATAACATCTTAGGTTCCACAGTAAGTATAACAAGCCTGCTTTACTGCATAAACTGACTGTTTTTACTGTTGTGGGTTTAATAACACTTTCTGACTGCAGAGTTTGATGGGCATCACCGCCTATTAAACTTGCCCATTGAATTTTATAGTGTCGCCCTGCAACCACGAATCAAATGCTTTGTTCACAGTTGGGCACAGTCCTGCAATGTTAGGTTGCCATTTGGCAATTATAAAAAAAAAAGTAAGTGTCTGGAGCAGTGTTGCCAACCATTCGTATTTTTATGGACAGTTCGTAAAAAACAGGCACTTTTTCCTCCGTTTGTAAATGTCTGTGGTTGCCGGAATGTGCCAGTAAAAATAAGCCAAGAACGGTTCGGGTTGGAACTGCGCATGGAGATTGGAGGCAGGGGGTGATGATGGAGGCAGGGGGTGATGATGGAGGCAGGGGGTGATGATGGAGGCAGGGGGTGATGATGGAGGCAGGGGGTGATGATGGAGGCAGGGGGTGATGATGGAGGCAGGGGGTGATGATGGAGGCAGGGGGTGATGATGGAGGCAGGGGGTGATGATGATGGCAGGGGGTGATGATGATGGCAGGGGGTGTTGGTGGCACCGCAGAGGGTGGGAGATGGAGACAGGGGATGATGGAGGCAGGGGGCCTGGGGGAGATTGGAGGCATAGGGAGATTGGAGGCAGGAGGAGATTGTGGCACCGCAGAGGGGGGTAAAGGCAGGTGGTGTTGGTGGCAGAGATGGGTGGAGGCAGGGGGTGATGTGACTAAATAATTTCCCCTTATATCGAAAATAACAAAAATATGTTTTTTTTTTACCTTCATATCCAACTTAAATCACATTGCTATTTGCCTAGCGTACTTGTTTGTAACCTAAATAATGAAATTTGTACCTAAAAATGTAATTTAGTAACTTTTGTGAAATGCCAGTAAAAACGAGGCTGGGCCAGTAAATTTCAGGTGTCGTGACAGAAAATTTCAATCTGGTAGGTTGGCAACACTGGTCAGGAGGCAGCAGTAGTGCCTACTGTTTATCTGCAATACTGCCCTCTAAAAAGCAATCCACAAAGAGAAACAGACCTGGAAAATTGTATTACAAAATTACCTATTTGCCTTCAGTAAATTGTGTTTAGGGGAAAGTTCCACTTTATAAACCAGCATAGCCAATGCATACCTCCCAACCGTTCCACCATCCCGCGATCAAGGCTAGAGTCCCGCGATCCCCCCCCGCTCAACAACTTCGATCTGATCGGCAGAACCCCCCCCCCCCCCTGCTCAACAAAAATGTCCCGCAGGGAAATTTTAAAATGTTGGGAGGTGTGCCAATGTAGTGGTCAGCACAAGCATTCCTTATTGGTACAGCAGGCACCCAACCAGGCCACCCTTTCTATCTAGATCTCTCCGTTGACGTCAGTGTCTACAACTGCTACAAGTGATAATTTTGTGATGTAGAGGCCCTAAAATAGTTGCAATCTTCATAATGGTCTAGGCGTGCTTACTGCATGTGCTGTGCCAATTGTGAAACGCATTCATAAAGTCGCATTTTAGCGGCCCCCACTGTTTTTTCAGCCTCCTCCGATACTATACTCCACTTGCTGCACTTCTAATTGAGCTGATTTCATTTGTGCTTTATTTTTAGATTGTATCTCTGCCAGAGCAGAAGTGAATTACTTAGGCGCTCAGCAGGAAACTGTAAAGAAAGAGAGCCAGTGCACGCCAGTGAATGCAGATTGACGATAGCACACTTTCACATGTCAGAAGCCATTGTGTACAATTGTTTGAGCTGTAGCTGTGCTCTTTGTGCCGAAGGCCCCTCGTGTGCTCCTGGATGTGCAGTCCGCACCGTCTAGTGCCGAGAATTCAATCATCTGTCATGGGATTTACCATCTGCCACAGAATCTGATCTAACTGGTTAACAATTAATGAACTCTTGAGTTGGAAGAGTTATGTTGACAATGGCTTTGTAATGGTAAATTACTGAAAGGTGCAGCGCCAATTACTGGAAATATTGATTACTTTCAGCCGTTGCCTCTTGGATTCTCCGGTTCAGCAGTATCCCGTTCCTGTTTGTTGTGTGCGGTGCGAGGGCAGGGATGTAAAATAGATTTGTTTTGATCTCATAAAGATATCAAGTGTTGTTTCAAGGGGAATTGCTTTGCTTTAGAGAAATGGAAAGTGATCTGTTCATGTCATAGTCGCTTTACAGGGATGCTGGAAGGCCTGCGGTGCTTATGCCGAGCAAAAGGAGACTCCACTAAATGTAGTCGCAGATATTATATAGCAGTAGGAAGTGCGATCGTGAGCCAAGTATTTATTTCTGGTGTTCTAGTGATGGCAATTTACAAAGCACTTTACATATTGTACATTCAATTCACATCAGTGCCTGCTGTCAAAGAGCTTGCAATCTAAGTTCTCTATTCCACATGCATACATATGCATACTAAGACCATTTTGGTCAGTAGGCAATTAACCTACCAGCAGGGGTGGACTGACAACTCATGGGGCCCCCGGGCAATAGGAGATTATGGGGCCCCCAGGCATTAGATTTTGGGGCCACACAGTGTATACACACACACACACATACAGTATACATACACAGTATTCACACACAGACACGCAATATACACACACAGTATACATACACACACTGAAAAGGTACTGGAGATTCTTGGGATTTTTAAAAAACACAGATTTTTACATACTGTCCCTGCTTTTACTGAGACTGGCAACCCTGATGAGGCCCTCTAGTAGCATGGGGCATTCGGGCAGTGCCCGAGTGCCCAAATGGTCAGGCCGCCCCTGCCTACCAGCATGTCTGTGGAACATGGAGGAGACTGGAGTACCCAAAGAAAACCCACCCAGATACAGGGAGAATATATTTCTTGCAGGTAGTGTCTTGACCGGGATCTTAGGGCACCCCCAATGCTACATGAATAAGTCCAGGCGTCAGTTTGCTATACATAGTTACATTGGTCCAGCTTGGCAGTGCCGGGACAAGGTAATCTAGAGCCTATGGCGAACTTGTCCCAAACTGGCTAGAACCCCCCCCCCCCCCCCACAGACACACACACACACACGCACAATGTACGAGCATTATGTGTCAGCAAAAATCCCTCCACAAAAAAACCCTAAGCACTAATCTGCAAACTTACCCCCTAAGCATAAATTTGCCCTCCCAGTACAAATCTGCCCCCCCTGCTGAAAGCACAAATCTTTGCCCCCCCCACCCAATCCCCCCCAAATTCCTAAGCTCAAATGCCCTACCCACGCCCAAAAAAAGATTTCCCATCCTAGTACATTGTCTCCCTCCCACACAAATACTCCTTCAATCCCCCCTCCTAGCAAATCTTCCCCTCCCCATCCCCCTTCTAACACAAATCCCCCATAATCTCCACTCTTGGCATACCTCCCTCAAATTTTTGCTTCCTCGAACAATACTCACCCCCTGCCACCCTCCGAATTCTCCCTTCCGATACAAATCCCCCCTCCCCAATCTCCTTGTGGTGCCACCCACCTCACATAATACCACTGTGCCCAGGGCAGCCCTGATCTTCCTGCACACCCCTTGTCCCAGCCCTGGAAACAGGGACCATAATTTCTCCTTTTCTTAGACTGTAAATTTAAAAAAAGGGGGTTTGGATCATGACCAAGAATTGGTATAAAGGGCTTGGAGAATATTGGGGGGGTCATCTGACATCACAGACTGGAATATTTTATTGGGTATAATACTCCATATAGCACTAATCTGCATGCTTGTACCCTAAGCATAAATTTGCCCTACTCCCAGTACAAATCAGCCCTCTGCTGAACGCACAAGTCCCTAAGCCCTACCCACACCCCAACAAAAATACTCTACCCCTAAGATTTCCCCTCCTAGTACCCATTGTCTCCATCCCAGCACAAATACTCCCCCAACCCCCCCCCCCCAGCAAATCTTTTCCTCCTCATCTCCCCTTCCAACACAAATCCCCCTAAATCTCCACTCTTGGCATACTTCCCTCAAATTTTGCCTCTTAGAACAATACTCACCCCATGCCTCCCCACTAATTCTCCCTTCCAATGCAAAGCCTCCCCCCCAATCTCCTTGTGGTGCCACCCACCTCACATAATACCACTGTGCCCAGGACAGCCCCACCCCTCCACACCCCTTGTCCCAGCCCTGGAAACAGGGGCCATAGTTTCTCCTTTTCTTGGCCTGTAAATTCCAAAATGAGGGTATGGATCATAACCAAGAATTGATATAAAGGGCTCGGAGAATATTGGGGGGTGATCCGACATCACAGACTGGAATATTATATTGGGTATAATACTCCAAATAGCAGTGGTCTCCAAACTTTGGCCCTTTGATTTCCTTTATCTGGCCCTTGGGGCACTTTCTCTCCCACTCATGACACTATTCCTCCCACTGACACCAACAATGGGGAACAATTCCTGTTCCTAACATCAACAAAGTGACATCCCATTGACACCAAAGATGGGGCACTATTACTCACACAAACGATAGGGCACTATTTTTCCACTGAGCCCAACAATGGGGCACTATTCTTCCACGGACACCAAGAATAAGACACTACCTCTCCCACTAACACCAGCAATGGGGCACTATTCCTTCTGAGTGAGTAAGTAACTTGTATAGCGCTACAAATGCGAACTAAATTGCCTCAAGGAGCTGTATTCAATGTCGTCGTCCAGCCACGCTTCAGAATAGATGGGTCTTTATTTTTTATCTGAAGGCCCGATGATTTACATCCATCTGTACGTAGAGCGTTCAATAGCCGTGGTCCTTGGACTACGACTATCTAATGATACCAGTGATGTGGCACTATTCCTTCGACTGACACCAGCAAATGGTGCACTATTCTTCCTGTGACACCAACCATGGGGCATTATTCCTTCCCATGGCGTGCGCAATTCCTCCCTTTTTTTTGTTTTAAAACCCAAAATGTCTTCTTTTTATTATTTCACAGTTTATTTACTTTATTTTTCTGTCCATATATAAGTATAGTACAGAATAATCAAGTTGTGGAATAGATGTGAAATGAAAGGTAATATTTTTGCCTATATATATATATAGGCCCTTAGTGTCTCCGCTACATGTTCAAGTTTGAACGTATTATTACCTATATTGTAAGCCAGCCCTGCCACATCTTGTTACTGTAATGGTTGCAGTAATAAATATATAAGGATGTCCTGACAAAGTGAGAAATTAATAGGACAGCGCCTGCAGGCAAGACCTCATCCATGTTGTAATTTGCTTAAAGGGTCTCATGCACTCCCCTGAACTTGTTTCATGGTGACATTTGGCTGAAAGTATACAAAGAACGCTTCTTGGTTTTCTCCGTATGTAATGTCAGCGGTGAAGAGCACACTGATGTATGGAGCTCGTCTCTTTAGCTCAGGCATTAGTCATACTTGTTATTTTCCCAATTATTTAACCTTTCCTGTACAAGTGACTTTGTTCAAATGTCACTTGTTATCACAGGCACTGTTCCTTTAATAGGATCTAATCCTCTTCATCTCAAAGCCCTACCAGCCTGTCTACAGTTTCACACCAAACCTCAACTTAGATTTGAAGAGAACCAGTCATTACTGGCCAATATCATGAATTTTAATCATTATCCTTTTGTGACTAGAGATTATTGAAAACTAGATGCTTTTGTTTTTTAGTTTCTTTTTATTATACAAATGTTTACAGTTATGCAAGGTTCATTACTATGTTTCTTTTTTGTTATGTATTATAATAAAAAATAAAGAGAACCTTGAGAGCCGGTTCACACAGGGGCGACCTGGGATCCGACTTTAAATGGGATGTAAAGGTAAATGTTTTTTCACCTTAATGCATCCTATGCATTAAAGTGGATGTAAACCCAAAAAAATAAAAACATTTTTTTTGATGTCACAATGTAGAGTATACGATTGCCTATCATCTGTGCCCAATCTTGCCACACAGAGTTAATCCAGCTCTGAGCAATCCTCTTTTATGTTCAGTGAAGATGAACAGCCTTCCAGATAAAACTCTGCCTAAATCAAAAGTCCGTTTTTTCTCTTCTTGCTTTGAGTGAGAGGTTATTTACAAATATAGCTAGGACATGTTTATCATATGTTATGTTTTGTTTATCATAACATGAGGTGATATAACATCATAACACATCCTAGTAATATACAATGAACTTTGGATCACCTCTTGTTATGATAAACATGTCCAAGCTATATTTGTAAATAACCTGTTACTGAAAGCAAAAACAGAGAAACGGACTTAACCTAATTTGGCAGGTTTTTATCTGAAGTCCAGTTAATTTGCACTGAACTTTAAAAGAGGATTACTCAGCGCTGGATTAACTATGTGTGGCAAGACTGGGCACAGATGATAGGAAATCTTATACTCTACATTGTGACATTAAAACAAAAACATTTTTTTTTGGGGTTTACAACCACTTTAAGGTGAAAAAACATGCGACGGTACCGCCCCCCGAACCCCTGTTTTACTTACCTGACCCCTCGAAGAAAGTCCCGCGCGCGTCCATGTGATCCCCTTTGGTTCCCAGCCTGGCCGTTGATTAGCTAGGCTGGACGGATTGATAGCAGTGCAGCCATTGGCTAACGCTGCTGTCAATCACAGCGGATGACGCAGCGTGCCGGGGGTCGGGGCCGAGTGATACAGTCGGCGGCTATGCCCGCCGCTGTATCACAGGAGCGCGCTCGCAAAAGCTTTCTACCATGGGAGCTCGCTCGCATGAAGATAGAAAGCTTTTGCGAGGAGGAGCCGAGACAGCCGCCGATGGACCCCAGAAGACATGATTCGGGGGCACTCTGTGCACAGCGAGCTGCACAGTGGAGGCAAGTATAACATTGTTATTTAAAAAAAAAATGTTGCCTTTAGTGACCTTTTAAGTCTCCCCAAGTTGTCCCAAGTCGGGGCAGTTGAGAAAATCAATGGAAGTGAATGAGAGACGTCTTAATGTACACTACTGAAGTCGCTCCGACTTCAGAAAATGTTCCTGTACTACTTGTACCCATTGATTTCAATGGAAGTTGCCTCAGAAGTTGGATCACTGTCTTAACTGAAGCAACTTTCTAGGAAGATAACATACATTTCTCAGGCAAACCCCTCCCACAGAGCTGATTGTTGTTTGATTGGCCACTGGAAAGCCTCCTGTCCTGGAGGCGACTTGAAGTTGCCTTGTACTGTTCAGGAGGCAACTTGAAGTTGCCTTGTAAGTTGCCTGATGATTCATACTCAAGTCGTGTCAAAGTTGCCTCCCAAAGTCGTGCTGGAAGTCGTGTTGCCCCTGTGTGAACCGACTCTGATTAATATCTATTAGCTTCTATATCATATAAAACTACTATATTCACACTAGCTGCTTCTTCTTCTCTACCATTCCCATTCATACCCCATCATATCAATCACACACACACAAAATTGTTTATATATATAATTAAATGTCTCTCCATTCCATCTTCTTATCTCTTTCGTTTAATATCCCCATAGGGGGCTTACCTGTTTTTTTCCACTTATAGATATTCTATCATATTTGTCGAGGATCGAAATTCATCCCATTTTTGCCATATTCCTGGAATTTGATTCTTTATATATCCTTCTTCTCTTATCTGATTTTCCATATATTTTATTTTGTTCATTTCACATATTCATTCTGTTATTGTAGGGCTTTTAGTTTCTCACCATTTACAAGCTATGATTGTTCTGCCTGCCGTTGTCATGTGGTGAAGAATATCCGTTTTAACACTAGATGCTTTTTAAAGCCCAACTCTGGGCCCATTTCCTTTACTAAGAAATGTGCCCACTGTCAGCACTGTATAAACTGCATGTAGTATCTGTTGTAGACAATTTACAGTGCTGTGATCTGTCAGTGGTAAGGGGATTCTGTTGCATCAGCAGAGCACTGCTCAGCCATTTATAGGGAGGTTTGTATTTTTATATATGAATTATTTGATTGGTGGAGATTGGGACTTAATTTGCCCGCCTCACTACCTTAGCCAATGAGTCAGCTTTGTATTCATTCAAAAAATTACAAGGCTTCCTATGAATGGCTGATTAGCACTTAACCGGGGAGGTGATCCGGGACGGGACCTTCACGCCTTTAAAGAAAAAAAAATATATTTCAGTGGCAGCATTTTTTTTAACATTCAGTTTTCAGCGGGGAACACCATTGACAGCTGATGACGCCTTACCAACCATGTTGTTTACTGGTTGTTGGCCACTACCGGTCCCTTCAACATCGCATCCCGGTTCCACTACGTATTTACCCCATGCATTTTATTTTTTATTTATTTTTTATGCAGTATTTACGAAGCGTTTTGCTGTATGCAATAAATCGCACATAAAGCAATAGTGAATGAACATTTTCAAGATTGCCTGGGGTATTTGGGAAACCGCCTAAATACTACATGCTATTTGTTTCTGTGAATATCCATTGTGTCAATTTAGACTGGGGATACAACTTTTACTTGTAGGATAGTTTTATGATGTATTTACCGTTTGTATACTAAAAAAGAAACGTCAAGTTTTTGTTCTGCTTTCAGGTGGGTAGCACATTTTTTTCATGTGATCATCTGGCACTAAGCCCTTGACAATGGGGATATTTGGCTGTTGGCATTACTGAAATGTTGTAATCCTAATTCCTAACACCCAAAAGGGATTCTCTGAGTTGACTGAATGAGGGAAAACTGGAACACACAGAAACTATTCATTTTTTGCTAAAGGCAAGTTAGTGATTAGGACGGTAAATCCCTTGGATTTAGGTTTGTGTTCTTGAAATGCTGGATGTCCTGTATGTGGGTTAATATTGTCACACATGAGAGAGATGGTCAGTCCCATGATACTAATGATTTCAGCACAATTCTAAAACAATAACACACTATAATGTGCAAGTCTCCCATTGCTTTGACAAAATCTGGTGACTTTATTCTATGCTGGTGTAAGTTGAGGTCAGGGTGCCGTTCATGAAATGTAGAGGTCCTCTTTGGCCGAAAAGTCAGCTACTACGGTATCAAACATAATCAAATTTGTCCTTTTTATTTAGGGATACCGAGCAAATTTACTCATTTAAATTATTGCCGTTCAACTGTAGGCCTAGGCCAATGTAAACTTCACCACTTACCGTATATGTAGTCTATCTGCAGCCTGCGCTGTATCTGCAGGCAAAGAGCGAGAACAATGAAGGCATCTGCTCCATATGTTTGATTCCTTTACTTGCCAGGAACCACAAATGCTAATATCAATGCCGCATTGCACCCATACAATCTCTGCAGATCGAAAACTTCTAGAATTAGGCAGCTCCTGCATGTCTCTAGCTGGCTACACAGTACATGGAGTATATCTCCAAATCGGGACTAAAGCTGGCCGTTTACAGTTTATTTGAATGAGGAAAAAAAAAAAATGGTTCCACCATCTACACAAAGCAAGGTGGATGGAGAAATCCTGCAATCCCCTGTTGGGACATTTGTGATCTGACGGTAGCACCCACCACTGTCAGAATACACTGATCAGCAGTTGTATCTGATTGGTAATGCACCTGCTGAATGATGGAGACGTTTCCAACATGTCCCTTCGATATAAGTCAATTGAAAAATCGAGGAGAGCCCAGCTGGTCTGGGAAAATTTTGATCTGTATATCACCAGCTTAGGCAGGGAATGTTTCAGGAATTCTTCTAGCATTTTCAATTGGCGGCCTTGATTAGTATTTTGAGGACAAGCAGGGCTTGACTTAAACCTAGGCAGGAAAGTTCTGCTTCTATGGGTTTATATTAATGAATAGATATAGAAGTGTATTGAAGCATAGGAATTATAATTTACAGCTTCAAGCAGTGAAGACATTAAATGAAATGGCTAGACCTCTTTCACTTTTTTTTGATGAGGTCCACCTGTACGTTTTTTAGGCGGACCTTGTTTTTACTGGCCTAGTAAAGGCAACAATCAAAAGCTCCAGCATATATAAGGCCAGTATCTTGATGTCCTTGATATAGTAAAAAAAAAAAGTTGATGTGTGTTTTTTTTTTTTTTTATATATGTACAGTTATCCTTTAATGAACAATAAGCTTCCTCATGCTCTTCTACTAAAACACATCTATTTCAGCTATGGACCTATTGATTAAGCAATAACTTTGTCATTAAAGCAGTGCTCCAGGCTCCTTCAGAAACATTTCAAGTCAGCAGCTACAAATGATGTAGCTGCTGACTTAATATTAGGACACCTACCTACCCTTCCACAAATCTAGGGGTGTCTTCACCCGAGCCAAGATTTTTCAATCGGCTCTTAGGTGCTGCTGCCGCCATCTCGGCTAAGGGAAACCGTCAGTGAAGCTTGGTTCCCTACTGCACATGCGCAAAGCCTTGTGAATGGCCCAGTGGAGGGGGTAGGGTGAACTTCCGGCTCAGTTTAACGTGGCAAGCTCAGCCGGAAGCTGGTACCGATCAAATCCAAGTACCCCCTCCCCCCAAAAGGAGGGGGGAGGATGCAAAGAAGCAAAGCTTCCCCTTTTGAGTGGAGCTCGGCTTTAATATTTTTAAGAAATAAATATATATATATAGATCTAGATCTATAGATCTAGATCTAGATCTATAGAGCTAGATCTATAGAGCTAGATCTATAGAGCTAGATCTATAGAGCTAGATCTATAGAGCTAGATCTATAGAGCTAGATCTATAGAGCTAGATCTATAGAGCTAGATCTATAGAGCTAGATCTATAGAGCTAGATCTATAGATATAGATATATCTAGATTTTTTCTCTGTGTATCTCTTTCCCAATAGGACAGTCCAGTTCAGTTTGAAAACTCCTCCTACAAGCTTTAACCAGACACTGATAGAAGTCACAAGACTTCTATATACTGCTGAGAAAAAGGTATTTAGCAGTTTATATTTCCTATAATTTAATTTCCATGTTCTGTGGACTGTGGGAGACCAGATATAGTGAATGCAGATTCCTGGGTTTAGTAACAATATAAGGCTGTCAAAAATTAGTGTGTGTGTGTGTATGTATACTATATGTGTGATAGATAGATAGATATTATATACAGGGGTCGACCAATATCCGGGCGCCAGGTCGCAAATGCGACAAGAAATTGTGACCTGGCGACCCACGCCCGCCGGTAATTGAGGCCTACAAGGCCGCAAAGCAACGGGTTCAATTACCAGCCGCCGCGGGCTCACCATGATTGCGCGGCGGGTGAGGTGGGGGCGCACGGAGGCACAGGATCCTTTGTCTCCATGCGCCCCCACCTCCCCTGCCGCGCGATCGCAGCGGGCCCGCGACGGCCGGTAATTGAGGCCGCGGCTTTGTGAAGTCCCAAGCTCTTTCTTCTGTGAGCTGACACCATCTGGTGGTGGCCGTTGGCATTACAAGTTAAATAGCAATGGTAATGTGTCATTTTTCACTATTTCCACTGCCATCTCCTTCCCTCTAATTAGAACCCCCAAACATTATATATATTTTTTATACTTTCTGTCATGCCGTATTTGCCCAGCGGTCTTACAAGTGCACTTTTTTGGGAAAAAATACACTTTTTTTTAATTAAAAAATAAGACACCAGTAAATTTATCCTAATTTTTTTTTTTATAATGTGAAAGATAATTTTACGCCGAGTAAATTGATACCCAACATGTCGCGCTTCAAAATTGCGTCCGCTCGTGGAATGCCGACAAACTTTTACCCTTTAAAATCTCCATAGGCGACGAAATCTATAGGTTGCATGTTTTGAGTTACAGAGGAGGTCTAGAGCTAGAATTATTGCTCTCGCTCTAACGATCGCGGCGATACCTCGCGTGTGGTTTGAATACCGTTTACATATGCGGGCGCTACTCACGTATGTGTCCGCTTCTGCACGCAAGCTCGTCGGGACGGGGCGCGTTTTCTGGCTCCTAACTTTTTTAGCTGGCTGCTAGATTCTATATAAAATGATAGATAGATATAACTGCTTTTTCCTACCATCAGTCAGACATTTTTTTCTCTGTGTATCTTTTTACATGTCAACGGCATCCGAAATATCGTAATTTGTGGATGACTAAGAAGCATGTCATCTGTGCGTCTACACCTGATATTTCTCTATGGAATTATTTTTAATTAGTTGTCAAGTTGCTAAATACCTTTGCAAAAGTTAATTATGCAAAAAAAGTCTAGCAGTGTTCGGTGTAGATTGTGTTATTGTATTCATTGGGTTTAGAAAACAGCCAGATGTGTTGGTGTGAAACTGTGATTAGGGAGAGTGTTTTATTATTGGGCTATATACAGATTCCTCTCGGGCTGTCTGCTGTGTGATGACAACCTGATGTTATGATTAAGCTCTCATTTACACCGGTGCTGAGCCCAGTACAGCATGAAGAGCTATTTCTCTTTTCGTACTAGTAGTGTGTAGCTGCATGCAGGCAGTCCATATAAGTGAATATTCATTGATTCCAGAACCCACACTTCATCACAAGTTTGTGGGTGATTTGACAGACATCTGTGCACAGATGTCTATTGAAATCCCCCCCCAAAATTGCCAAAAGTAGTACAGGAACTACTTTTGGGATTGGGTGCGGCACCGCAAAGTTGGCATCGTTGCCGGCAATAGGCTCCCGACTCATCAAATCGGCCCTATGTGAACGTAGGCTAAAGGTCCAAAGCAACACCACCCTTAACCACTTCAATACCGGGCAATTTTACCCCCTTCCGGCCCAGGACAATTTTCAGCTTTTAGCGCTGTCGCACTTTTGACAATTAGGCGGTCATTCAACACTGTACACTAAGGCAGGGCTTGACAAATTTACTTTGAAACTAGGAGACAGCTAAAAAAATTGGGAGACATTTTTTTTATTCTTTTAACGAACACCTTTTTTTCCCCCAACGACTAAAACAGCCGATCTTAAATTTACACAGAAAACTGTTTCCATCTTTGTGGGGGAAGGGTGTGTAAATGGAACTAAAGCTGTTCCAACCAGCTGCCCCACAATCCCTGTCCACTCATCGTTATGGGCACCAGATCAAGCCTGCAACTCCTTCAACCAGTTGTCAAGCAGAGAGAGCAGGCAGGGGAAGCTCAGTGACTGCTTGTAGCAGTGCACCTTGCTCCAGCAGGCCGCAAAGTCTTGGCCTCAATTACTGCCCGGAGCGGCATTTTGGTCCGCGCACCCGCCAGGTGAGGGGGGGAATGTGGTCTTGCATGGGGACAAGACACCTGCCACAGTCTAGCCCAGCCAGGCTGTTGATTCTAGGCGCCAATGCGACCTGGCGCCTGGGGTTTGTCAAGCCCTGCCCTGCACACAAATATAGCTTTCCTTTGGTATTTACTGTATTTTTTGCTCCAAAGGATGCCCCATACGATGCCCCGCCCTCCCCCATAAAAAATGGGAATGTCTGTGTGTTTTATGGAGCGAATATTGACTGCTTCTGGACCGCCACACACATACATATATATATATATATATATATATATATATATATATATATATATATATATATATATATACTGCAGCAGGGTGGTTTTTCAGTGTGAAATCACGTACCTGTACGTGATCTTCATTTCTGGGTCTAGGGTGCGCATGCACATCACTTGCGACCAGCTCCCACTCTGGGTACAGCGGGAGCATATCAACAGGTCAGGCGGACCCGCTATTTGCTGGCACCTGGCAATCGTTCCTGTGAGAGGCAGAACAGTGATCTGCCTATGTAAACAAGGTAAATCGCTGTTCTATGAGAGGGTAAGATGGAGATCTTGTGTTTCTGCTAAGCAGGAACACAGATCTCTGTCTTCCCCCCAGTCAAAGCACCCCCACACAGTTGGCAAGCACTCCCAATTGACCCTTTGAATTCCCCTGATGTTAACCCCTGCGAGTGTCATTAGTACAATGATAGTGCATGTTTTTTTTTAGTACTGATCACTGTATTCGTGTCACTGGTCCCCAAATAAGTATCACTTGGTGTCTGATTTGTCCACTGCAATGTCACAATCCTGCCAAGTTGCTGATCGCCGCAATTACTAGTAAAACAAATTGACACAAAAATATCCCAAACGCTATAACTTTTGCGCAAACAAATATACAATTATTGGGATTTTTTTTACCAAAAATATGTAGCAGAATTAGGGCTGCAACTAACAATAATTTTCATAATCGATTAGTTGGCCAATTATTGTTTTGAATAATCGACTAATCGGATAATCTTAAAAAAAAAGTATGGCGTACAATGTAGTTAATATGTAAATAAAAAAAAAGCAATTTATTATTAAATATCCATATGCAGTGGTAAATATAAATAACCAACTACAGTAATTGTATTGCCTTCTATTACCTCCACTTTATCTGGGTTCAGATGCTGATCTTCCCTGCACAGAGTCTTTAACCACTTCCTTACTGGGCACTTATAACCCTTCCTGACCAGGTGAAATTTCAGCTTCTGGCACTGCGTCGCTTTAACTGACAATTGCGCGGTCGTGCGACGTGGCTCCCAAACAAAATTGGCGTCCTTTTTTCCCCACAAATAGAGCTTTCTTTTGGTGGTATTTGATCATCTCTGCGGTTTTTATTTTTTGCGCTATAAACAAAAAGAGCGACAATTTTGAAAAAAAGTCAATATTTTTTACTTGTTACTATAATAAATAGCCCATTTTTTTATAAATAAAATAAAAAAAATTCTCAGTTTAGGCCGATACGTATTATTCTACATATTTTTGGTAAAAAAAAAAAAAAAAAATCGCAATAAGCGACTGGTTTGCGCAAAAGTTATAGCGCATACAAAATAGGGGACAGAATTATTATTAATTTTTATAATTTTTTTTTTACTAGTAATGGCGGCGATCTGCGATTTTTATTGGGACTGCGACGTTATGGTGGACACATCGGACACTTTTGACACATTTTTGGCGCCATTCACATTTATACTGCGATCAGTGCTATAAAAATGCACCGATTACTGTATAAATGTGACTGGCAGTGAAGGGGTTAACACTAGGGGGGCATGGAAGGGGTTAAATGTATTCTGGGTGTGTTCTAACTGTGTGGGGGGAGGGGGGGTGACTGGGGGAGGTGACCGGGGGAGGTGACCGATGCTGTGTCCCTATGTACAAAAGACACAGATCGGTCACCTCACTCCCTGACAGGACGTGGATCTCTGTGTTTACACACAGAGATCCATGTCTTGTCCCTGTAACCGCCGATTGCGAGTGCCTGGCGGACATCGCGGCCGCCGGGCACGCGCATAGGCATCTCTGGAATGGAGCGGGCACGCGCGCGCCGCCGGCGGCCATGCGCGCCGCCGGCGGCGCTCGCGCGCCCTCTAGTGGCCATTAGAAGCACAGGGCGCATATATGCGCCCTGTCAGAGATTCAGGACATCCCGACGGCCGCATATATTCGTACGGCCGTCGGGAAGTGGTTAAAGTGATTTTTTTTTTCAACAAACTTACCTGCTCTGTGTAATGGATTTGCACAGAGCAGCCCAGATCCTCCAGTTCTGGGGTCCCTCCCCGACGCTTCTGGCTCCTCCTGCCTTCAGAGTGCCTCAATAGCAAGCTGCAAAGTATAGTATAGAGTGCCCGCTATAGCAAGGTAAAAAAACTTCTGCCTTTTTAGAACCACTCACTTCCTGCCCAGGACTACATGTCCCATGAGGCATTGCTCCTCACACTTTTATATTCACAAATTCTCATTCACTTAGTGACATCTATGGATGGTGTACTGAGCTGTATGTGTGCTGCACTGTATTTCCTGATATGTAAACAAATAATGCATTCTATATGCAGGCCCACTAATCAACTGGCCGATTAATCGATAATGAAAATGGTTGACAACTATTTTCATAATCGATTAGTTGACGATTAATCGATTAGTTGTTTCGGCCCTAAGAAGAATACATATTAGCCTAAATTGATGCAGAAATTCGTTTTTTTTTTTAAATTTATTGGATGTTTTATAGCAGAACATTTTTTTGTCTATTGTGCAAGAAATAGAGATGCTCAAATACTGCCAAGAAAAAATAAAATAAATTGTTATATAGATTGTTCCCCTACTCCATTTTCTATGGACGTTATGTTTAGTTCACATGCTGCCATCTAGTGACCTTTTGTGTTAATGCATTTGTATTTCTATGTTTCTTTGTCTGATTTATGACACACTTCCTTTCTATGTAATGCTCCACCCTTCTTCCTGAGTTTTGTACTTCCTGTGTAATGGAGACTGCTAACAGGGCACATGTAATATGGGCACATATATTCTGCATAATAAGTTACAGACAATATCATCTTTTTGACCGCAAAAGTACTACAACCTATTCATCTGCTGTAAACCGATGTTCAGAATTAAAGCCCTTCTTTGAATAGAATCGGTACTTGGTGAGTTCAAGCTATCTGATGAGGATTGTCCTTAGTGATTATATCTGCTTATACAGGTGAGGCATAGAGGTCTCACAAGGGATAGATCGCTTCACAACAATCTGAGTCAGAATAGTGGGGAAAAAAAGGACATTGATTTTATTTGGGTACAACGTAGTACAACCAATTGTCAGCTAAAGAAACGCAGTGCTGTATCGCAAAAAATGGCCTTATCATGAGGGGGTAACCCTTCCGAAGCTGAAGGGATTAGGAAGGAGGGGTGGGAGAAGGGGTGCTATAAAAACCAATGTTCTGAGCTAGCAGTTGCAGGTAAAGTAGTAAACAAGCCATAACCACCTGGTGAAATGTAGTTCTTATGTCGACTTAAAGGAATAATCTTCATCAATTTTGCAATTGTTTTTGTTTTGTTAACCCCATGTTTTTATTTTCCATTCTCTGCTATTGTCTGGGAGTTTAGAGAGTATGAGCCTCAGCTTCATACTGGAATTCATCACCACATCTGTCACATACTGGGGAAGACCCTGCATAATGTACCCACAGACTGTATTGTCTCACTAGGAGTTTTCATTACAAAGCACAATAATTCCCTGCATTTCATTCTGTTTAGCATTGCTCGATAGCCTGACAGTGGGAGGTTGCAGTGTGCTGTAAAGAAAAACTATGCACGCTTCCATGCTCTACAGGTCCTGGTGCATAGTCTTCACAGAATCCATCCTAAATGGATGAAGCAGGATCATTTCCTGCTGAGCACATCCCTTTGTTGCATCCTATTATGAGGGCTTCCCAGCCCCGTCTTCCAGACTATTTTTTGCCACTGCTGTGCTTGATGTGATATTTGGTAAAAAAAAACAAAACAAACAAAAAAATATATATATATATAAAACTAGTTGTCAAGGCACGCACTGTCCGCTTACATATAACTTGCTTTGAGGGCCCCCTGGGCCATTCTTATGGCAATTCTCCTGAAAATGTTTGGGGATGCACAACCCTTGCCCAGGCTGTGTTCACACTTTCAGGTTTACCCCCGCATCCAATTCGCATGACATGTGACTGTGACCGGCTCTCAATGAAGCTGGTTCACACATCTCTGGTGTGGCTACGGAGCGGATTACACTTAGGCTCAGTTTTGTCCTTGGCTCTGTTTCAGGTCCGAATTCAGGCAAAAAATTGGGCCTGATTCGTCCCTGAAACAGAGAATCGGGACGCACCGGACCCCTGCTTTGAGCCTCACCTGATTTAAGTGTGAACCCAGCCTTAAAGTGGATGTAAACCCTCCATACACCCAGTGAAGTGAACAGCCTCAGATGATACACAGAGATTAACCAAATCTCCCTACATAGGTTTTATATGTATATCTGCTTTCTTCACATTTATATACTGTTTATAAAGTTCAGATTGTGTTAGAATTTCTCTTCCTGGTTAACACAGAGTGTGATGTCTGGGCATACTGCCAAGATAGCTAAAATTGCTGATTGGAGGAAAGGCAGAGATAGACAGAGACACTCAGAGGTGTTTTGTAACAGGGCCAGCTCCCTGTTAATCTATTTTAGCAACCTCCCCTGACAGAAGTGTCAGGCTGCTTTTATCTGATGTGTCAGAGAATTTGTCAGGAGTTATCAGGCTAATAATAGAGGAACAGTTCAGGAGAGAGCTACGGCACTTATAACTGCAGATATATGTGCCCAGCTCAAATCTCATGAATCAGGATTACATCCATTTTAAGTTGGGATGGTTTTAAATATTCCCCATTGCTTACTGCGGACCCTCCGAGTACATTACCAACATTTGTGTTTATTTTTTAAGCAAACTCGTTTTTCTGTAAATTATCTTTTTTTTATCTTTTTTGTAAATTCTTTTAACAGTTGAGCATAGGAATACACAACTGACATTTCAACATACATCTCTAGACAAGTCTTGTATACAAACTATGCAGAAGTCTGTCTGCTAGGAAAAATTCAATAATCATGTCTGTGGTTCAGAAAAGCAAGCTTAAAGGAAACATTTTTTTTTGCCTAAAATTAATGTCTGCAAGGTAGACAGACAGAATAGTTTCTGTTCTCTCCTTCACTTCCTGGTTTGCGGCGCTCGTTCATGTACGAACTACATTTCCCAGTATGCATTGTGGCAGCCCAGTAATTCACACCTCCTTGAAGTCTCTAACACGTCGAGAGCGTCCTGCCGCACAGATGTAGTTCCCAGGAGGGGGCGAGCACGTTACTGACCACCGCAGTAAAGCCTCCCTTCACAGGGGTGAGTAAAAATCGGACAAGCAGGAAGTGAACAGAACAGAGAAGAAATAGAGCAACTTCTGAGCAAAAACGAACAATGCGGACGTGAAAAGAGGAATGTCTGCAGGTAAAGGATGCTTATTATGAAAAAAAAAATCATTTACAACCCCTTTAATAACCGGTTGAGTGTCGTCTTTTCCGCTTTTTTTTTTTCATATTTTGGCAAACTAGTTCTAGATAGATGGAATTTTTTTTTAATCTGGCTAGAGAAAGAGGATCTAAAGTAGTAGTGATGTAGGAAGATCTACATGAGAGAGAAAAAAAGGAAAGGGGAGGGTGATTGATTAGGAAAAATGGGGTGGCCTCCAACCCCGGTTATATATTCCAGCCTGGGAGAAAATGATTGAGAAGGTTGAGATGCCGCATCTTTGTAGAGAAACCAGGGTGTCCATGTATGGAATAACTTCTGTTTCTAATTTCTCATGGTCATGGTTAGATTTTCCATGTGTTGGATCTCGTAAGTTCTCCGAATACAGCCTAACAGTAACAGCCTTTTGAGATGGGTGGCCTTGTGGCAGTTAATGAGGTCAGGGAAACCCTATGCCGCCTCGGTTTAGGGATTGTCCAGATAGGCCTTCTCAGCCTAGGTTCCCCTCCTGCCCAGATATAGTTGAGAAACAGCTGTGACGTTCTTTTCGAAAACCTCCTGGGAGATGGATTTGGTAGGGTTGAAGAGGGTACAGGGAGGCACAGAATTCATCTTTATTATCTCTTTACAGCCAAACCAGCTGAAGGCCTCTTTATCTCACCATTTAAGATTAGCTTTAATGTTTTTTTGCTAGAGCCTGAACCTCAATTTGTAGACTCCTCATGTTGGTAGGTATATTGGTACCCAAATAATTGATGTAGGAATTGAACCACCTAAAGGGGAAGTAGTGCGTGATCTGCTCTTCTAGTGCGGTGGGGGGCGCTGTATCGCCTCTGACTTTAAGATGTTTTTCCTAAAATTTAAGAAGCTCAAACTCTGCTAGAAGCACTGGAACTGAGGCAACTGGAGAGGTGATGAAAAATATAAGATCATCCTTGTAAGCAGCCTTAAATGACCTTTCTCAGGTCTGATGTCGTAGCTAGCATTCAAACAACAAAATATTCCTGGGCACTTGGAGCAGGTAAAGAAGTGCTGGGCAACAGCTGCTTTTATGTGTTAAAATAAAAAAAAAAGCAGGTTTGAATGAGGGTGAAGGGAGTCTCCTGGCCTTTCAATTTGGGTGGCACTGACCAGATGTCTCCTGGCATGTCAATTGTGGCGATATATT
This sequence comes from Rana kukunoris, assembly GCA_029574335.1. Classification (NCBI taxonomy): domain Eukaryota; kingdom Metazoa; phylum Chordata; class Amphibia; order Anura; family Ranidae; genus Rana; species Rana kukunoris. Next base: position 80,374,793 of record CM056050.1, on the reverse strand, counting down.
ACGATTAAGAGACCAGACCGGGAGTCTCCTGGCCTGTCAGTCGATCTTGGCCATATTGGTGGGTGGTACTGATGCAAAGATGCTTAATTCTAAAATATATATTTTTTTCGGTGACTTAATCTTATTCACAAATATAATTTTTTTATAAAGATAAAGGATGAGCTTTTCAAAAATGCTTAAATGTTTCTTCCTTGACTTCAGAGTTAAGAAGCTTTTTATTCAACTTTTCCCCAATTTCAGAGGCTCTTTCAACTCCTATAAAAAAAAGTGTGCATTTTTAAGCGTTTGCACATTAAAGCCTAAGTGCAGCCTAAATAAAAAACACAAACCTCATCACAAGGGACATAACTTATGCCTCGTTTCCACTGAGCGGATCGGTTCGGTACGGTGCGCTATTTTGGGTGTTTCCATTATGAAAGGGTACCGTAAAAGCGAACTGTACCGCACCAGCAAGGGTCCTGCTTCTCATGTGGGTCCACAGAGAGTGGAACGGTTCCATTAGGGCGGACCTACAAATACATCTCACTGATTGGTGGACGCGCTAGGAATTTTTTCTAAACCCTGAATGGTCCCTGACGGTCCGATTTGCAGTGGAAGCGCTCACGCGAATAGACCGGTCCCATCCTTACCGCTCCAAATTTACTGACCCGAACCGATCCGTGCAGTGGAAACAAGGCATTAGTCAGTAGAACGTGTCCCTTGTGCTGGTGCCTCTTATGTTCGATGAAGTACTCCTCGCACATCCTATGCATTAAGGTGAAAAAAAAACTTGCCGTCACTCCCCCCGAGCCCCCGTTTTACTTACCTAAGCCCCAAATTTCCGAGGGCGCGATCCCCCGTCATTCTTCCCATGCCTGATCAGCTCTTCATTGGATAGATGGCAGCGCAGCATGACGTTGCCGCCGGGGGGCAGGGCCGAATCATACAATCGATGTCTATGAGCGGCGACTGTATGGCACGGGAGCACACCCGCAAGGTAACCCCCTCGGGGGGGGGGGGGCTTTCCAGATGGGGTTAGCTTTTGCAGGGAGGAGCCTACAAGAGATGCCATGGGACCCCAGAAAAGGACGATCGGGGCCACTCTGTGCAAAACGAACTGCACAGTGGAGGTAAGTATGATGTGATGTATAAAAAAAATAATCAAAGCTTTAGTAACCCTTTAATAGAACCGAAGGGGCTGTTACAAGCTCTTATCAAGTGTGCCGGGCTGTGCTTGCGCTTTCCCCCCAGCTCCTCCATTTTTAGTACTACAGCTTCTACGAATAAGACACGATCTATGAATGGAGGGGGTGGACATTACATGATCGATCATTTGCCTGTCCTACGTTCTTAGATCACGGTCCATCCAAAGAATGTGTAGTACAGCTTCTATGGAGGGTGGAAAGGGTGGACATTTTTCACAGGTATATTGCATATCAATACAAATATATGTTTATGGAAAAAATATTCAGAAGCCTTTTTTTTTCTTGCCTGCAATTTATTTAAGTTGTTTAGAAGCTCTCTTTAGTTAAGTTAGGAAAGCGTTAAAATATATAGCAGTTTTCGGAGCAGTTCTTTCAATGCAAAGTTGTTTATTTTTCCCTTTTTATGCCCTCCTTAGCTGCTCTTCTTCTGTGTCTGATTTCTGTGTTTGGTTAAACATATCGATCATTATCTACTTTACAGTGTCTTCAGCGCAGCTGTTGAGCATTGATTTTGCTCACTTCTCTGCTTTTGATTCTGTGAACATGATTTTGTTGATTATGTTTAGGGAATATTCTTGAGTACTTCAAAACATTTCTGGTTTATTGATAAGTAGAAAATTAATGGGCTTGATGCCTTTTTAAGTTTTGCTGGCATGAATGTATCTTTCATTGAAGGGAAGATAGCTGTGCTAGTCGGATTCTTTAAAATCACAGCTAGTTTGTTGGCAGTATTATAATTATCTAGGCAAACCTATGGATGCCAGGGCAGGATCTGGATGCCAGGGCAGGATGGGTAGTCTTCTGGTCAGCATGTTTTAGGAGGGCAGATCAGTGTGGTGGAAGGAAAGATGAGCTCATCCGTCCGCTGCTCCTCCTTTCACTGTCCAGTCACAATCTGAGCAAAATCTGTGTGGCTAAGCAGTGTATATCTTAGAACTGGATAGACCTACAGAGAAAAAATAAGCCCACGCTTTTCCTTGCCCTGTTGCCTCACATTAAAATACCTTTTACTTATTGAACATCTCAAAACCAAGGTAAAGTAACATAATGTCCTTCTGGGACTGCTTGCAGAGTCCATAATAAACAGATTGCAGATTTACCTTTCCTTGGTGCTGAACTATATCTGAACCAAACGCTTGCAAGTAGACCTAAAGAACACATTTATTTTTCAGTTTGGCTAGAGTTGGAGAGGATTATAACCCCTTTCAATTTTTTATTTTTTTTTGTGTCCCATTGGGAATATTTTTCTTCACTTTCTGAATCCAGGTGAATCCCATAGCTATACCATAGCCAAGTGGGATACAATACTTCCAGGGTCACCAGAACCTAGTGTTATTTTTTTTATTATTATTAGAAGATTTCCCCTCTATTGCTGTTCTGGTGATAGTATGGGATTTCTTTTACTTTCAGCGATAATGGTAAACAGGACAAATGGAGAAGACTAATGGAATCTTCCTAAGGCTTCATTCACATATATGCAAATTGGATGCAGTTTGAACTGCATCTGATTTGCATAACGTGAACCAGCAGCCTTCCCAAAGCTGCCAGTGCACACATGCGGGACGGCCGCAGTGCGGTTCTAAAAAGGGTCCTGTGAATTTTTCATTCCATTTCAGTCGTAATTTCAAGAAAACAATTTGCACCTGAATCACACTTGAACTGGTAAACAGATGCATTTGAACAGAGCCTAAAGTGGGCAGAGACAGAAATACAAACCTGACAGGTGTTCTATTCCCACTACCCTCTTTGTTTGTTTGTATCTATAGGTAAGCCTATAATGAGGCTTACTCATAGGTACTGTAAATATCTCCTATGCACTCTAAAGGAGCGGCCGCCCGTGCCGTTTCCTCAGAGCCCTGTATCGCGACCGGTGGCTCCCACGTGCAATGGAGTGAGGCCATTGTGGCTCGGGACACTCACATCGCTGGAGCTTGCGAAAACCAAGAAGAAACATCGGGCAAGAGGTAGGCTGTCTCAGTGTTGTTGCGGGCGCTGTTGGAGGGCTTTGTTCCAAGGTAAGTATTTCATAATGCCTTTGTTTTTTTCTTTTTTTTCTTAGGGTTTACAGCCTCTTTAATGTGTCATTAAACCCACATCATTAAAAACTATTAATAAATGGTGTATTACAAGCTGTTCATACTCGGTCACTACAGGAAACGTTTTATGTATTCTGCAAAAAACCTGGTTGGTCCTGCTGCTCTCTACCTCCCTCTTCTTTCCTTGTCTCCACTGCAGTTGTGGATTTGCAGAGCAGTGTTGAAGGCACTTGGACAAGCTTGGACAGCTTGGACAGTTTTCAGTGACTTTCTATACAGAGCATTTCCTCCTTGATCACATCTAAGCAGCCCATGTGACTATGCAAAGGGTGTCACTCAATTTCATCATGGGCCGCATGAGCATTATGATTGCCCTCAAAAGGGCCGGTAGTATCTGTAGCTGTCCAGCACATCCCCTCCCCTCATTAGATGTCAAGAGCCACCCCGCCATCATAAGTTGAGTCTCCCGCTATTCCTTACATCACAGTGCACCCCCTTCCCTTATGCTGCTGCTGGGAAGATGATGGATGCATTGCTTGAAAGCAGAAAGTAAGGGACTGGGAGAGGCCCAGAGTGGCAGCTGCAGGAGTGGTGCAAGGGCCACATAAAATGGCCTCAAGGGCCAGATTCTGCCCCTTGGTCTTGTGTTTGACACCGGTGGGCTATAGAGTCACACATGTAGGCGTATACACTCTGGTAAATTATAGCCTGCTCCGTCCTTCTTTCATATACAATAACCAGCTAAACACAATGGGGGTGTGATTTTACATCTTTATTGATGGAGGCTTCACCTCCTTGTTCTGAGACAGAAGCTGGAGGAGCGTTACACAGCCTATGACTGGCACAAATACGCTCACACCATGTTACCAAAAAATAAGGATTTGATTTCTAATGTATATTTCTAAGATACTTTAACCACTTTCCCACCGCGCCATAAGCATTTTACTGCTACGGCGCGGCGGGGTTATCTTGGGACGACGTCCCTGGGACGTCGTTCTTCACTTTCGCGATTGCGCGTCCCCTCGCCGGGTCTAGAAGACCTGGCGCATCACGGATCACGGTAAATTGCCGCTGATCGCGGCCGTTTACCACGTGATCGCGCCGTCAAATGACGGCGCGATCACTTGTAAACAAACCGGCGTCATTTGATGACGCCGGTTCCTCCCTCTCCTCCCTCTCCTCTCTGTACAGTGTGTGAGGAGAGGGGGGGGGGAGCGGGGTGTCAGCAGCTGAGCTGTGGCTGGATCTGTGACAAATGCAGTCACAGATCCAGCCATCCCTCAAAACATCCCAGCTCTGCAATCCCCCCAGTACCCAGCAACCCCCCCAGTACCCAGCAACCCCCCCAGTACCCAGCAACCCCCCCAGTACCCAGCAACCCCCCCAGTACCCAGCAACCCCCCAGTACCCAGCAATCCCGCCGTACTCAACAATACCCCAGTACTCAACAATACCCCAGTACTCAACAATACCCCAGTACTCGGCAATACCCCAATACTCGGCAATACCCCAGTACTCCAGTACTCAACAATACCCCAATACTCGGCAATACCCCAGTACTCTGCAATACCCCAGTACTCGGCAATACCCCAGTACTCGGCAATACTCGGCAATACCCCAATACTCGGCAATACCCCAATACCCTGCATGATACTTTGCAATACCCCAATACTCTGCAATACCGCCTATGGGGATTTTTAAGTAGCGAAGTTTGGTGCCATTCCACGAGTGTGCGCAATTTTGAAGAGTGACATGTTGGGTATCTATTTACTCGGCGTAACTTCATCTTTCACATTATGAAAAAAAATTGGGTTAACTTTACTGTTTTGTTTTGTTTTAAGCACAAAACTGTTTTTTAAAAAACACGCGTTCAATAAATTTCTGCGAAAATACCGTGCGAGATAAAAAGTTGTTTACCGTGCTAAAAAAGCATATATAATGTTTTGGGGTTCTATGTAATTTTCTAGCAAATAAATGATGATTTTTCCATGTAGGAGAGGAATGTCAGAATTGGTCTGGGTGTTCCAGAACGCCTGGTGGCGCTCCCTGCATGTTGGGCCTCTGTATGTGGCTACGCTGTGTAAAAGTCCCACACATGGGGTATCGCCATACTCGGGAGGAATAGCAGAATGTGTTTTGGGGTGTAATTTGTGGTATGCATATGCTGTGTGTGAGAAATAACCTGCTAATATGACAGAAACAAGTTTTTTTTTTTTTTTTTTTACAGAATTTTCAGTCGTTTTTCTTTTATAGCGCAAAAAATAAAAAACCCAGAGGCGATCAAATACCACCAAAAGAAAGCTCTATTTGTGTGAAAAAAAGGACAAAAATTTCAAATGGGTAGAATGTTGTATGACTGAGTAATTGTCATTCAAATTGTGAGAGCACCGAAAGCTGAAAATTGGTCTGGTTAGGAAGGGGGTTTAAGTGCCCAGTGGTCAAGTGGTTAAAACTACTCTTCTCTGTATCCCACAGACTGTTTTTTTATTTTATTTTTAAATTTTGAACATGTGACCAGTAGCAGAGGATTCAAAGTTTCTTCTGCCACTGTTTTCCTGCAGACAAGCTGGGAAATAGTTGGGTTGTGACAGCTGTAAATCAATTAAAATGTAGGGATACACTGATATATCAGCCGAAAATAGGAATAGACAAAAAGGGGCTTATGTCATGCTGTGTCCCATTTAATCCAATGCAAAATCCTGTCTCATTGACTGCAATGCAAATGTGTATCAAATTGACTTCAATGCAAAAATGCCCCCTTTTGACTTCAATGAAAAAACGCTAGCCACTAGTCGGATTTCGGCACCAGGACTTTCATTTTGGTGCACCACTAGAAAAAAGGTACTTAAAAAATAAATAAATTTATTAAAATAATTAGTGCCATAATCCATATGCAGAAAGAGCAGGGATAATGTAAATTAAACATTACGTGTCAAGTATCACATTAAGCTAGCCATAAACTGCTTGAATTTTGTTAGACTCCTGCTTAATCTTCTGAATGAATGAATGAATGAAAAACTTATATAGCGCGGCACATGCGAACTGAATCGCCTCTGAAATTCAAACAGTGGGTGGTCCTCCAAACTTTGATTGAAAAATCGAATGAGTGGAGCAAACGAACAGTTACTGCATTCTCTCAGATGTCCGTTATTTTAACCGTTGGGGGTGCTGCGGTTATCTGAATATAGTAGTCATCAGGGGGGAGAAATGTAATAGGTTTCACATCCTTAAACAGTGTGGATGGAGGAACCTATTAAATGTTTCTATATATGTATGACTAGTGTAAAATGTCTTGGAGAAAATATTGGTCTAGGATCCCACAGGGGCTAGCCACATGGTCATATACCTATTAGGTAAAGGGAATGCAAGTGGATGAATTGCCCTTTCAATAGAGATCATGCGACTAAATATCTAGGCATTTGGTAGAGTTGCACTGATACCGATACCAGTATCGATATCGGTGCCGATACCGAGCATTTGCATGAATACTTGTACTCGTGCAAATGCTCCGATGCTTAATCCGATGCCCCCAGGCTCCAGCAGAGTTGCACGAAGAGACGTTGCGTGAGGTAGTTGGAGGTATCACGTGCTTGTTTCCGGAAGTCAGTGGAGGGAGAAGACATAGGGTGTCAACAGCTCGTTGGAGGCATTGGAACTCCACGACGGCCATATTGGTACACCCAGCACTTGCCCACAGTAAGGCTTGTTACACACAGCCAAATTGGTGCCACCTATCGGTGGCCATCAGTACCGCATATTAGTGCCTCCTCACCAGTGCAGCCTATCGGTGCTGCATATAATTGCCACCCCATCAGTGCCCATCAATTCAGCCTCATCAGTGAAGGAGAAAATGTACTTATTTACAAAATTGTGCTTTCAAAACTGTCACATGACATTCAAAAGGAGTATTGGTGATCGGTATCGGTGAATACATGGGGGGGGGGAGCATTGGTACTTGTACTTTGTCTTAAAGTGGTATCGGTGCAACCCTAGCATTTGTTAATGTGACTGGTGCAATAGTGTCCCAGCATTTATTCCAAGTGTTGCTTTTCACATATTTAAGGTGGTAAGGGCTGTTGGGTCGCTTAAGGTCCATGTTACCTACATTTTATTGTATGCACTGGGGGGATTTGTACAAGAAGCTAACAGGCTGCTTGTGTTCCCCATTCCATCATTTTTTCCGCCAAGGTCATCTGTAGGTCATATAGCTGCAGTGGCTTGTTTACCTGTAATATATTCTCCAGACCTCTCGCTGCTTGCCTGCATTCTGTTGATTAAATAATATTCCAAGCACGTTCAGAGATTGAGTCATTTCCGTTCCAAGGAGCTCAAATATGGATTATTGTAAAGTTAATTCCTTTCACTAAGGCTGCTCGAATGAGTTCAACTCGATTATGGAACTCTGCTACCAGCTAGAAATCTCATAAAGGCTCCACAACAAAAAGAACGCTGACAACGTTTTTCTGGGCTGCGCTCGTAATTGGTCATTGCTTGCTGAAATCTGCTGAGTACAATTAGACTCAAATATTTTCCTGCTCTTTGAACAGTTTTTTTACATAATTATAATGTCTAAGTAACCTCCAATAGGTGGAACATTTCTGCAATATCCCAACTGGAGACCCTCCTCCTAAGTCTTCTATATACTATAAAGATTTGTAATTTGGTGTTTATCAAGAAGCTGTCCCCGGGTTGTCAAGGGATTTCTAGCTGACATGGTGTTGGTTTCAAACAAGGCAAATGTTCCTTCTTATGTGCTTAGGTAAATTAAAGAACTAATCCAGGCAACAAGTGAAAGCAGTCCGTGAGCTACTAATGTTTAAGAAGGTTCACACAATAAAGGGAAACTATAATGGCTTTAAGTCAATTTGATTGTTTTAGGTTTAATTTACAACAAAGGATTTCCAGAGCTTTATGTGCTATCCAATGAGACAGCAGAGCAGAAGTTTCCTATCTTCAGGCATTCTTCGTCAGACTGAAAGCTATCTTAAAAAAAACGGATGATTCGCTATTTTGACTCCTTTCTTTGTGTGTTTGTGTTATAGTTTGAGCTACTGTGCTCTGTAAACAGACTGTTTAGAACATATTGTAGGGAGCCTAAAGACTCGTACACATGATCGGACTTCCATCGGATAAATCCGTTGATTTTTGTCCGAAGGAGCATTGACCATGAACTTGGTATGCCTACAGACGACAGAACATTTTCAGCCAACATACACTGAACCACATGGTTTTTCAGTTTTTTACTGACACCCTTTGGGCAACTTCTGCTATTGTTGTCTGATGTTTAGCATTGGTTTGGAGCATGCGTTTTTGTACTTTGGATTGTAGTCCAGATTTGTGTACACAGAACACATTTGTTGTCGGACAATTTGAGAGCATGCACAGCCAACATTTTTTGTCGGAAATTCCCAAGAATAGTCTGGGGCATACAGACGGTCGGATTGTCCAACAAAACACGTCTGTCGGTCAATTGTTGACAGAATATATGATCATGTGTATAGACCTTAAGACTGGTCATAGATGGATTTATTTATTTTATTAGGCAAGCAGGCTTGATAAATATCCATCTATGCCATCAAGGTGGTTAGAGGAATAGTCCCCACTGAGACATTGTATTCTGACAGCAGGGAGTCTCAGAATAAGCTGATCAGAAACTATAGGCACTGATCAACAAAAAATTCTAACAAGCTTATTGCCTTCTGTCATTTATCCGAATTTGGCTCGTCACTGGTGAACCGGATGGTTTTGATCATCTACAGCCAGCTTAACCACTAGCCGACGGCCGTACAACTATGTACGGCCGCAAAGCGCCTCTACTTCTCTAGGAGGCCGTGTTTTTACGGCTGCCCCTTTCCTCGTTCCCCATGCGCGCTCCCGAGCGCGCAGCAGGGAACTGCTGTGCTGGCCGTGTCCCTTGGACACTGCCAAACACAGATCGCGGTAAATAGCCAATCACAGCGGCTATTTACAGCGCGATCTGTGCGGCCAATGAGACATGATCTCAAATGTAAACCTAGGAGATCATCTCTAATTGCCGACTCACACACAGACAGCGTCCTGTCAGGGAGAGAGGAGACTGATCTGTGTCCCTTGTATATAGGGACACAGATCGATCACCTCCCCAGTCAGTCCCCCTCTCCCACAGTTAGAACACTATACAGGGTACACATTTAACCCCTTCCTCACCCCCTAGTGTTAACCCCTTCAATGCTAGTCACATTTATACAGTAATTAGTGCATATTTATAGCACTGATCGCAGTATAAATGTGAATGGTGCCAAAAATGTGTCAAAAGCGTCCGATGTGTCAGTCATAAAGTCGCAGTCCCAATAAAAATCGCAGATCGCCGCCATTACTAGTATAAAAAAATTATAATAAAAAATAATAATTGGGGCTGGAGGAGACCCTATCTCCTGATTTTGGCATAGGTGTCACTGCTGCGGGACACCACAGAGCTGGAGACACATTGAGTAGCACTACCTGTGATTATAGTTGCCATTTAATGTCCCCACTACAGTTCTCAGATTAGCAGATGATCTTGATCAAGAGCATCTAAGCTGGCTGATCAGAACTCCCCGCCAGCACTCCTAAAATGTACCATAAAGGGTTTTAATACTGTACGAGTGTAAGGGACTTAGGGAGCCCTAAATGTCCGTGGGCTAGGGGCGCAAATTACTTGTCTGGCCTTAGGTGCTGACAACCCATGCTACGAAAATTCTACTGTTAGGGGTCCCCACAACTTGAGAAATGTTATCAAGGGGTCACGGCACAAGAAAGGTTGAGAATCACTGTTCTAGCAGAAAAATAACTTGGTTTTAAAAAAAATATATACAAAAAAAAAAAACTCTGTATAGATACAATTTGTAGGCGGCTATTGCTGAACTCTCCTTTTGGTTGTTCCGCCGACTCAAAGGCTTCAATCCTGTTCAGTCACTGACCCAGAAAAAGTGTGCAGATCAGGAGTCCTGACTTTCTTCTGACTTTTCTGCCTGCATGCTTTTACCGGGTCATCGAGTCAATGTTGGGTCAGAGTGAGACGGGTAACGAGTGTTTACAGGAGGAGGCCAGCATTGACGACCCCGGTGTTTTCTCTCTCTACCAGCTTCCTTTCACTTAGAATAACACGGTAGGCATTTAATGGTCAGTGGTTGTGTTTGTGGTATAGCAGCTTACAGTTACTTGGCAGAAATCTTCAATTTATTATATTCAGTTTAGCAAAAAAGGCCCACATTGGTTTGGCATAGTACATCTGCCAGGATACATTTGTAAGCCTTATTTTATGGTCTAGGAGTTATTCTGGACTGTAATTACTTAAAGTATGTTGTTGGTTTTCCTTATGTCTGCCATCTGCATTTTCCATTTTTCACTGCTGAGGACTTATTTAGACATTCATAGTCTCCTCATCTTATTCAATGTACATTTAAAAACAGAGCTGTGGAGAATTTCTTTGCATATAAATGGAAGCGTATCTCTTTCTTCGGGGGTGAGCAGCTTAACAAATGCATTGTTTGTAGTATTGTGTCACATCTGTGGTCTTGTGCTGAGAAGAGCCTTTATAATGCATGTGTATTGTTGTGCCAGTAGTAAATCATACTAGATTTATAACCGCCATGGTAAATGTTACCCTGTCACTGGACGTTGGTGACTATCCTTTATTTTACGAGGCCTTCGATTAGCCTTATGCCGCGTACACACGATCATTTTTCGGCATTAAAAAAACATTGTTTTTGAAAAACGCCATTTAAAATGATCGTGTGTGGGCTACACATAATTTTTCAGGTTCTGAAAAACGACAGAAAAAAAATTCAAACATGCTGCATTGTTTAACATAGTTTTAAACAATGTTGTTTTTCGGGTTGTAAAAAATGATCGTGTGTGGGCTAAAATGAAGTTTTAAACCCGCGCATGCTCAGAAGCAAGTTATGAGACGGGAGCGCTCGTTCTGGTAAAACTACCATTCATAATGGAGTTAGCACATTCATCACGCTGTAACAGACAGAAAAGCACGAATCGTCTTTTACTAACAAGGAATCGGCTAAAGCAGCCCAAAGGCGAATAGAACTTCCTCTTTAGAGTGCCATTGTACGTGTTGTATATCACCGCGCTTTGTTCATCATTTTTTAAACGATGGTGTGTGGGCAACATCGTTTTTAATGATGAAGTTGGAAAAACATTGTTTTTTGGACATGCTGAAAAACAACGTTTTTTTCATGCTGAAAAATGATCGTGTGTACGCGCCATCACTCCACTTTTTTACCCAAAAGGAACCTTTCTTTGAAAATTGAAAGTCTCTAGGGACCCCTGATGAAAGCAAATTTATAGGGGATCCATGAAAAAAAAATACCCCTTACGTTGGTGGTCACAATGCCACCCTTAACCACTTCAATACCGGGCTTTTATACCACCTCCATACCGGGCCTATTCTGACACTTCCTAATAATCATCATTCTTTTGCTAGAAAATTACGCAGTACCCCCAAACATTATATATGTTTTTTTAGCAGACACCCTAGGGAATAAAACGACGGTCATTGCAACGTTTTATCTCGCACGGTATTTACGCAATCATTTTTCAAACGCCTTTTTTTTGTAGAAAAAAAATTGTTTCATGAATTAAAAAAATAACAAAACCGTAAAGTTAGCCCAATTTTTTTGTATTATGTGAAAGATTATGTTACACCGAGTAAATAGATACCCAACATGTCACGCTTTAATTATGCGCACACTCATGGAATGGCGCCAAACTTCGGTACTTAAAATCTCCATAGGCAACACTTTTTTTTTTTACAGGTTACCAGTTTAGATTTACAGAGGAGATCTAATGCTAGATTCGTTGCTGGCACTCTAAGGCCTCGTACACATGATCAAATCTGTCTGCTGGAAACGGTCGGCCCGACCGTCCCAGCAAACAGATTCGACCGTGTGTACGGGCGAGCCGACGGATTTGGCCACCCGACAGATTTCAAAGCATGCTTTGAAATCTGTCGGCTGGGAACCCGTCCGCCCGACATGTCTGCTGGTTAGTATGCTAACCAGCAGACATGTCTTCTCGCACACGCGCCGAATGATTTCGACGCATGCGCGGAAGTGTTTTACTTCCTGGTGCGGTGACGTGGCGGCGTCAACGTCACCGCCACGTCACCGACACGTCAGCGCGCTGTCTGCTGGCGGGGATTTTGGTTTGCTCGTGTGTAAACGCGAGCAAACCAAAATCCAAGCAGACAGATCTGTTCAAATCGGTCGGTCCGACCGATTTGAACAGATAGATTGCCTCGTGTGTACGAGGCCTAACACATGCGGCGATACCTCACTTATGTGGTTTAAACGGCGTTTACATATGTCGGCGGAACTTATGTGTGCGTTCGCTTCTGCACGCAAGCTATCGGGGACAGGGGCGTTTTAATTTTTTTTTTTTTATCTTTTATTATTTTTTTTACTTATTTTTTATTTATTTTTACACTTTTTTTCAATTTCTTTTTTTCCACTTTTATTCCTATTACAAGGAATGTAAACATCCCTTGTAATAGGAAATGTGTGTGACAGGTCCTCTTTATGGAGAGATGCGGGGTCAATAAGACCTCACATCTCTCCTCCAGGCTGGAAACCATGAGATCGGTGAAAAAAAAATTCACCGATCTCGTGAATGGTTGCTTACAGCCGCAATCGCGGCTTTGTTTACTTACGGGGACCCGGGCGTGACGTCATCACATCGCGCCCGGGTCCTCCGACGGTCATAGAGAGATCTGGTCACCCGTCATCTCTATGCTTCCTGCCGACGCCGGACGATTCGTTCTCCGGGCTCCCGAAGGCACGGGAGAGCCTGGAGAAGCACCGGATGGCGGCGGGAGGGGGGATGTCCCCTCCCGCGGCCTTTAAGAACGATCAAGCGGTGGAACCGCCGCTATGATCGTTCTTATGTCGTGCAGAATCGCCGGCTGAAGAAGAGGATATCTGGATGATGCCTCTGGCTGCAGGCATCATTCAGATATCCACCTGCAAAGCCCAGTCCGTCAATTGACTGCCACTTAGGATGGAAGATCCCATCTCTGGCCGTCAATTGTCAATGGGCCAGTATTGAAGTGGTTGTAAAGGTTTGTTTTTTGTTTTCTAAATAGGTCCCTTTTAAGCTAGTGCATTGTTGGTTCACTTTCCTTTTCCTTCCATTTCCCTTCTATATTATTTTTTTCTTTGTCTGAATTTCTCACTTCCTGTTTCTCCTCAGTAAGCTTGCCCCCATCATTTGAGCCGTTCTGGCTGGGGGTTAGCCTGCTCGCCCCCTCCCTTGGGACTAGATCCCTGCAGGAAGATGCTATGTCTCCCTGCAGGAATGTAGTCTCAAGGGAGGGGCCGAGCACACTGACTAACCCCCAGCCAGAACGGCTCAGATGATAGGGGCAAGCTTACTGAGGAGAAACAGGAAGTGATGAATTCAGACAAAGAAAAAAATCATTTAGAAGGGAAATCGAAGAAAAAGGTGAACCAACAATGCACTAGCTTAAAGGGACCTATTTTGAAAATAAAAAAAACAAACCTTTACAACCCCTTTAAAGGGATTGTTAAGTCTAAATGTGTTTTACCCTAATACATTCCTTGCATTAAAAAGGTTGTAAAACCTATTTTTTTTCACCTTCATGCATCCTATGCACGAAGGTTAAAATAACTTGTCACTGACTGGCCCCCCAGCCCCCCCTTTTACTCAACTTAGGCCTGTATTCCCCGTCGGAGATGCACTCTTCCCCTCTGCCCGTTGTCTCGGCTCTTGATTGGATAGATTGATAGCAACACAGCCATTGGCTCCCACTGCTGCCAATCAAATCCAATGACGCGGGCGCCGGGGGGGGGCAGAGCCAAGTCCGGAATTCTGCGTCTATGGACGCAAATGCTGGACTCAGTAGCGTGCCCGCAATGTAACCCCCCCGGGAGAGCGCTTCCCCTAGGGGGTTATTCGATGTGGTGGACCCCAGAAGCCGAGGATGGGGGCTACAAAACAAAGCTTTACAATCACCTTATGGTAAAAAAGGTTTAGGTGTAAGCATCACCAGCTCACCCCCCCCTTTTACTTACCTGAGCCCCTCATTCAAGATCTTCTCCCCCCTCATTTCCGGGTCTCCTTGGCTTTGCTGGAGCATCAGGAGCCATTGGCTCCCAGTGCTATCAATAAAAGCCAGTGACGAGGAAGTGGGGGGGGGGGCGGGGCCGAGTCCTGCTGTCTGTGTCTGGACGCAGCAGGGGGACTCGGGTGCGATCATGCGACATGTCAAATCGCATGCCAGATCGTGCAAAAAAAATAAAAATGCACCTAGGCTAAAAGTGGCATTCAAAACGTCCTTGTGTGCATGAGGCCTAATGCCGCGTACACACGATAAATTTTTTGTGATGAAAAAAAACGACGTTTTTGAAATGTCACTTTTCAAAGACGATGTTGCATACACACCATCGTTTTTTTCACAAAAAGCGAGGTTACGTTCACCACTCTTTTCCATTGAAGCTCGCTTCATAACTAGCTTCTGGGCATGCGTGGGTTGAAAAACGTTGTTTTAAACAACGTTTTTGCTACACACGGTGACTTTTTGTGAAACAAAAAACTACGACGTTTTGAAAAACGACACAAAAAATTCAAGCACGTTTTGCCCACACACGAACAAAGTTTTTTTTTCATCGCAAAAAACGACCGTGTGTACGCGGCATTAGACTTGAGATCAGGCTTTTCTGGAAGCGACTTGCTTGTGGTCAGGGCCGGCGCAACCACCAGGCGGACCAAGCAGCCGCTTGGGGGCGGGCAGGTCCGCAGCCTGGGATGGGGCGAAAAAATTACCAGAATCGCTGCCATACGATTTCTCAAAAGCCGCGCCTCCGACATCTTCTGTTCCGTGATAGGTGGAAACAATCAGCTTCCCAGGAGGCACTGTGTTCAGTGTCCGCCTATCACGGAGGCGCTCTCTCATCCTGGTTTGGTGTCCGCCTATCACGGAGGCCCTCTCGTCCTCGGACGAGAGAGCCTCCATGATAGGCGAACACTGAACACAGTGCCTCATGGAAAGCTGAATGTTCCGCCTATCACGGAACAGAAGACGTCGGAGGCGCGGCTTTTGAAAAATCGTACAGCCGCGATCCGCATGGAATAAGGTAAGGGCACGGACGGTCTGGTGGGGCAGGTCTGGCATGTAATGGGGCACGGTCTGGTCATGTAATGGGGCACGGTCTGGTCATGTAATGGGGCACGGTCTGGTCATGTAATGGGGCACGGTCTGGTCATGTAATGGGGCACGGTCTGGTCATGTAATGGGGCACGGTCTGGTCATGTAATGGGGCACGGTCTGGCAATGTAATGGGGCACGGTCTGGCAATGTAATGGGGCACAGTCTGGTCATGTAATGGGGCACAGTCTGGTCATGTAATGGGGCACAGTCTGGTCATGTAATGGGGCACAGTCTGGCCATGTAATGGGGCAGGTCTGGTCATGTAATGGGGCACCGTCTGGCATGTAATGAAAGAAACATTTTTGCAAGGGAGGTGGGTGGACGTTGGGGGGGGGGGGGCGCCAAAATGGAGCTTCGCTTGTGTAGGCAGAAATCCTTGCACCGGCCCTGCTTGTGGTGCATGATCAAACGATCGACTGCTGACCACACACTGATCGAAATTTGGACGGCCCCTGCTGAACTGGCTGAATTTCACTTAGTGCATGGTCAACTTTATGAGAAAAAAAAATGGAGCAATTAATGTGAGAACATGCGCAGTCTTCCACTGGGAGCATCCTAAATTTTAATCTCCCTATTTCCCTCCTGCATTGCTGCAGCTCTATGGCTGTTCCTACCCGTTGCTTCTCCTTTCTGCACTGCTGATCATCACTGTCTACCCCTCCTCTGTACAGTATTTACTCCACTCTGATAACAGTGTATATGTTAGAACTGTGTTTAAATTTAGAACGTTGTTGCAAGTGTTTGATTGTTTGGTGCACATGATGAGACATTTATAGAAACTGTTACATAACACGTTTAATGTAATTTGGCGCAGCTGGTGCCACATGATGATGTAGAACTTTTCTTAATACAGAAAATACGTCAATATTTACACCACAAAATATTTCCCTTTTTAATTCTCCCTCCCCCAATATTCATTAGTGTATTCCACATGCATGTAAGGGCTCTTTCACACGTGGCGGATCAGTAATGATCTGCCCGTGAACCTCTGTACGCTCAGCTGGGATCCCTCCGTTTTTCCCCGCTGAGCTGTCGGATGATAGGGTGGTCCCCACACACTGTGCAGGGACCGCCCTGTCTTTTCTCCACTCTCCCCTATAGGTGGATCGGATGAATACGGACCGTCTGTCCGTGTTCACCCGATCTGATCTGCCAGACGGATGGAAAAGTAGGTTTTTCCTCCGTCACACTTTGGCGGGTCGGATGTCGGCGGGCATGTCACCACTGACATCCGCGGCTCCATAGAGGAGCACGGAGCGCCCGTTCAGGTCCGCATAAAAAAATGGCAGGCGGACCTGAACTTTGGTGGGTAAGTAGGGATCCGCAGGAGAGGGATCACTGATGCAATTGGCCAGCTTGGACATGTCTGTCAGTTTTTGCAAACAAAAGCCAGCCATAGATGGTTTAAATCTTGGCTGGTTCAGTAGAAGCTGCCAGAGATCTGAACCATCTGTGGGCAGGCTGATTGTACCATCCATCGATCAAATGGGGTACAACCAGCATGTTGTGTTTTTAGCATGCGATTGTCAGTGGCTATAACCCCCCCTACATGGGGAGAATACAATATAAACTTTTTAGGCCATGCCCACAGTTAAAATACAAGTGTCAAATGTGCTCCTGACATCACTAGGGTGACCACATTTCCAAACTACTATTCAGGGACACCACCCTTCACAAAAATCATCTTGTGCTGTAACCAATCACAGCTCAGTGATTGGACACGAGAGGCGGGATTTATGATTTCTCCAATCACAATCCGGGGGCGGGGACTGTGCTCCTCCAGGCTTTCCCGGCCAGGACAAGTACTGTCAGCGAGTAAATCAGTGATGTGGCGGCCTTTTTTGGGGGCATCAGATTGGCCCGGGGGATGGCTGTGTCAGTTTCATTCAGGGACACTGTATTGTCCTGGAATGAAGGTGCCCGGGACAGCCCTGCAAAATGTGGTACTGCCCCGGCAATCCGGGACAGGTGGTTACCCTAGATGGCACTGTCTGCACCACATTATGGCATTGGTGGCACTGTCTGCACCACATTATGGCATTGGTGGCACTGTCTGCACCACATTATGGCATTGGTGGCACTGTCTGCAGCCCATTATGGCACTGGTGGCACTGTCTGCAGCCCATTATGGCACTGGTGGCACTGTCTGCAGCCCAATATGGCACTGGTGGCACTGTCTGCAGCCCATTATGGCATTGGTGGCACTGTCACCAGAAACATGCTTGCAATCCAAAGCACTTGTATATCAAAGCCTTTTTTTTTTACAGGGTATAAAAGAGAAGAGAGGCACCTCTAAGTGTAGCAAAAAGTTGCTAAATGTTGTACCTTCATTAACCACTTAATACCCGGACCAAAATGCAGGTAAAGGGCCTGGCCAGTTTTTGCGATTAGCACTGCGTCGATTTAACTGACAATTGCGCGATCGTGCGACGTGGCTCCCAAACAAAATTGGCGTCCTTTTTTTTCCACAAATAGAGCTTTCTTTTGGTGGTATTTGATCACCTCTGCAGTTTTTATTTTTTGCGCTATAAACAAAAATAGAGCGACAATTTTGAAAAAAATACAATATTTTTTCCTTTTTGCTATAATAAATATCCCCCAAAAATATATAAAAAAAAATATTTTTTTTTTCCTCAGTTTAGGCCGATACGTATTCTTCTTTCTATTTTTGGTAAAAAAATAAAAAAAATCGCAATAGGCGTTTATCGATTGGTTTGCGCAACATTTATAGTGTTTACAAAATAAGGGATAGTTTTATTGCATTTTTATTAATATATATATATATATTTTTTAATACTAATGGCGGCGATCAGCAATTTTTTTTTGTGACCGTGTTATTATGGCGGACACATCCGACAATTCTGACACATTTTTGGGACAATTGCCATTTTCACAGCAAAAAATGCTATATAAATGCATTGTTTACTGTGAAAATGACAATTGCAGTTTGAGAGTTAACCACTAGGGGTCGCTGAAGGGGTTAAGTGTGACCTCATATGTGTTTGGAACTGTAGGGGGGCGGGGCTGGACGTTTGACATCATTGATTGTGTTTCCCTATATCAGGGAACACACGATCAATGACAGCGCCACATTGAAGAACGGGGAAGCTGTGTTTACACACAGCTCTCCCCGTACTTCAGCTCCAGGGACTCCAGCGGCGATCGGGTGTCCCGCAGCTGCGGAGCTGGGCACTTGGAGGACGTACAGGTATGTGCTTGTGCCCAGCCGTGCCGACATATATGTGCAGGAGGCGGTCCTTAAGTGGTTAAATGTAACCATATTGCTACACCTAGGGGGTCCTCTCTTCTTTTTTTATTTGTGACAGTTGTGACTTGACGCTACTCTTATATCAAGACATCGCTTGTATATCAAGGCAAAATGTATTAAAACATTTTCCTTGTCTTGCAAAACGCTTTCAAACCAAGTTACTCTCAAACCAAGGTTTTACTGTGTATAATGCTTGAGAGGACTGTTAGAAGCTGCAGATCTAATAGAGAAAACGAGGGTCAGAGAGTGTGGGCATTCCACATTTTTGGCTGGGAATGTGCTGCAGAAGCCAATAAGAAACTGACAAGATAACATAAAGCTAGTTGAAATCTCTGCTATTACATAATCAATGTTCTCATTATAGACTGCTGAGGTCAAAGGGCCGCATATAATATTCCAAAGGGGCCGCAGGTTGGGCACCAGGGGGTCTAGGTGCATAGTACACACATGTCGACGTTCAGCCCGTGTGTATAGCAGCTGGTCCCTACAGAAGCCAGCCGTTCAGCCGACTTCTGACGGAGGCTCATGACCAAAAAAAGGTCTGCCGACCAGCGCTCCCAGCCAATAGCAAAGAGCGCTGACTGGAGTGTTCTGGCGGGGAGGGGGTGGGGCATGGAGTGTCCCCCTGTCAGAACATAAAGAACAGCAGAGGCAATCGATGTACCAACATCGGATTGTTAGTACAGATGTTCTGACCTGTCAGTTTTTTTTGTGTGTTTTTTGTGGGGTTTCAGTGGGTTAAACGGAAAAAAAGACTAGTGGTGTGTACTGAGCTTTAGTTCTGGAACTATTCAGTCTGGTTTAATGCAACTAAGTGCGTGTAAATGTAGCTAAACGCCGGACAAAATTATCTGGGAAGCATAACATTTAAAGAGGACATAAACCCTGATGGGTTTTATTTCCTTACAAAGATAAAGCATAATGGGCTACTATGCATTGCATAGTAGCCCATTATGTGTCACTTAACTGAAACCAAAGCCTGCAATGTCAACGCTGTCCCCTGTACAGGAAGTGTCCAATCTTCACCCCTCTTCCTTCCTGGGCTGCGGACTCCGGCTCTGTGACTGGCTGGAGTCGCGTAACGTCACTCCCGCATTTGCGTGACGTCACTCACTGCAGTCACAGCATGACCCCTCTAGAAACGGCACAGCATCGCTCGGGACCTGGTGTGCATGCCGGTCGGCCATGATGTCTGCTGGGCACCCGCGATTACGGCAGGACTGTGGATCTGTGTGTGTAAACACACAGATCCAGATCCTGTCAGAGTAGAGTAGCGTAGAGGAGACTGATGTGTGTTTCCACCGATCAGTTTCCTCCCCTTGAGTCCCCTGCCCCTACAGTTAGAATCACTCACTAGGGAACATATATAACCCCTTCAGCGCCCCCTAGTGTTAACCCCTTCCCTGCCAGTCACATTTACACAGTAATCGGTGCAGTTTTATAACACTAATCGCTGTATAAATGCGAATGGTCCCAAAAATGTGTCAAGTGTCCGATATGTCCGTCGCAATGTCATGGTCACAATAAAAATTTGCAGAACGCCGCGATAACTAGTAAAAATATTAAAATAAAAATGCAATAAAACTATCCCTTATTTTGTAGACGCTTTAACTTTTGCGCAAACCAATATACGCTTATTGCGTTTTTTTCTTTGTTTTGTTTTACCAAAAATATGTAGAATACATATCGGCCTAAACAGAGGAAACAAATAATTGTGATATTTATTAAATCAAAAAGTATTTATTTTTTATTTTTTTTATTGTTGCTCTTCTTTTGTTTATAGCGAGGAAAAAAATACGCAGAGGTGATGAAATACCACCAAACGAAAGCTCTATTTGTTGGGGGACGTAAATTTTGTTTGTTTGGATGCAATGTCGCAATGTCTCTGGTCAGTAAGTGGGTAAATCCTTCCGGGGCTGAAGTGGTTAAACTGCCCAATTTTTTTTAAATGCTATAAAAATATTCTTTGTCATTGACCAGAATATTGCTCCTGTAACTCTGTGGACGTCCTCAAGGCAGGGTTTGAATATCGGCATCCTCCTCTGTGTCCTTGGAATTTCTGTGTTGGAGGTTTGTAGTATTCTTGCAAAGCCTTAAAGGGGTCCAAGGGTTGACGGGTTGGCATATTTTTTACAAGGATGATAATCATCATAGTAGGCAGAACAGGAGTATTGGCATCTTGATATCTATAGAATACAAAATAAACAACCATACGTCTACACATCTAATTAAATGCCTTGGCTACTACTGACAGATTTAACTAGTTGTTTACAGTCATCTGATTAGTGCATTGATTTCCGTATGCTGCAAGTGAGGTGACTGCCATCAAGTGGTGGTAGCCTGGAGACTTCATCGGCTTAATGATCTGCAAACAAGGCGTGCTGAAATCCCTGCGTATGTTATCCCATGACAATTCATTTATTTTCCTTTCTTTTACTTTAAAAGTATTAGATGTACAATAAATTAATGCAGATTTATATTTGTATTCGTAAATAGTGTATGTATTTATTAATTATTTATTATTGGGTTTAGTGACACTTTAAAGTGGTTTTCAGGGAGAGGTGCATGCTGGGAGATTTTAAGGCACAGTAATGCCCAGAGACTCCGGGGAAATGAGTTTCATCATTTCCCAGGAGGCAATGGGGTCTTAGGACAGGAAGTTGAACTACCTAGGACCATAAAACTAGGCAGATTACGAAATCTGCCTAGTAACGGCCATATAGAAGTGAGTAAAACTTTTTTTTTTTTAAATTAAAGGCAAGTTGTTAATAGTTCATTTTTAGGGCAGAACTCCGCTTTAAAGTCATTCTAAGGCTTATTTGTTATTTTATTAAAAAAAAATGATGTCATACTTGCCTCTACTGTGCAGTTCGTTTTGCACAGAGGGGCCCTGATCCTCGACTTCTGGGGTCCCCCGGCGGAGATGGTAGCTCCTCACCACATCGTATAACCCCTTAGAAGAAGTGCTCTCCCAGGGGGTTACCTTGTGGGCATGCTCCTGAGACACAGAATGTCGTACTTGAACTCGCCCCCCCCAGCACCCGCGTTGTATTTGATTGACAGCATCGAGAGTAAATGGCTGTGCTGCTATCAATCTATCCAATCAAGAGCCAAGACAACGGGCAGAGGGGAAGGCGTGGGAATTGCAGGACCCAGGTGAGTAAAACTGTGGGGGGGGGGGGGGGGGGTTTGGGGGCACTGTCAGTGACAGAAGTTTTTTTTCACCTTAATGCATAGGATGCATTAAGGTGAAAAAAGATGAGGGTCTTTAACCACTAGGCTACCGCCTGCCGATGGCCGATGGCGGGACGATAAGCCTCTTGTTGTGGGAGGATGTCATATGACGTCCTCCCTTCCCGAGCCACTAGGATGTCCGCCGGGCACCCGCGATTGCCCAGTAACTGAGCAGGACCGTGGATCTGTGTGTGTGTTATTTTGTTTATAGTGCAAAAAATAAAAACCGCAGAGGTGATCAAATACCACCAAAATAAAGATCTATGTGTGGGGAAAAAAAGATAAAAAATGTATTTGGGCACAGTGTTGCATGACCACGCAATTGTCATTCAAAGTGTGACGGCGCTGAAAAATGGCTTGGGTATGAAGGGGGTAAAAGTGCCCAGTATGGAGGTGGTTAATATAAGGTTACCTGTAAGCAGTGGCGGCTGGTGCTCAAAATGTTGGAGGGGGGGTGCAAACAAGCAAAAAAATAAATAAATTGCATCCTAACTTTGCCCATCAAATGCAGCCACTGTGCCATGCCATCAATTGTTGCCACTGTCCCATGCCTTCAAATGCAGCCACTGTGCCAATCAATTGTCACCACTGTGCCATGCCATCAAACACAGCCACTGTGCCATCAATTGTCACCACTGTGCCATCAAACGCAGCCACTGTGCAATGCCATAAATTGTTACCACTGTGCCCATCAATTGTTACCACTGTGCCCATCAATTGTTACCACTGTGCCCATCAATTGTTACCACTGTGCCCATCAATTGTTACCACTGTGCCCATTAATTGTTACCACTGTGCAATGCCATCAATTTTCGCCACTGTGCAATGCCATCAATTGTCGCCACTGTGCCCTGTAAAATGCTGCTCCCTTGCCCCCCTGCCTGGCACTTACCTTTCTGGGGTCAGCCATCCTCTTTTAACGGTCCCTCAATGTCTTCTCCCCCCCTCAATGAAGCTTTAGCCAATCAGGTTACCGGTAACCAGAACCGGTGAACCTGATTGGCTGAGACGCGTGTCAGTCTTATCCAAGCCCCTGGCTCTGATAGGCACTTCCAAAGCCAACCAGCTGCCGTTATTCAGATGGCCGACGCTCACCAGGGGGCCGGCCATCTGAATAGTGGGCGGAAGCAACAATACACAGATTCATGCAATGCATGAATCTGTGTATTGTATTCAGTGGCGGTGCGAGAGGGGGCGGCGCTCCTGCGCCCTCTATGGACGCACCGCCACTGCTAAGTACAAGTGACCAAGCAGAGTTTACTGCTGCTTCACCTAGAATTCGGACTGCAGATGTAAGGAAAATTGGATAAAACTGCAAGTTTTATGTAAAAAAGATTGCAGACTGATTAAAAATGAAAATTGCGAAGAAGCAGCAAGCCCCCGAGCCCCAATTAAATCTGTTTTGTCAGTACCAACAGTAGGTCTCTCCAGAGCTGTGTGACTGTGTGTATACACACACCTACACGTATGGTTTGTAAGAAGAGCACTTTTAACAACCTATCCACACTTCTCTTTCCTGCCAGTGCTTTGTGATGGAAGTGTGACATGGAAATACTTTGGGCTCAATTCACAAAGGCTAACGCACCAAAATAAATATAGTTATTATCAAAAAAACTAAACATTACAGTTATTTTCAGCTGAAATGGATAAGATTTGAAAATTACAATCACATAAATTAGAGAGCCTTATTCTTGTTCTAAAGCGGAACTAAACCTATAATTAAAAAAAACATTGCAAGGTCTTTATAGAACATACTATGTGTCTCCTGCATTAAAACACCCTTACCTGCCTGGTTTTCCTGCTTGGGCTCTATCAGTGTTCATTTTGTCGACTAAAACTAAAAAAATTGAGATGACAAAAATATTACTAAAATGCCATTTTAGTCAAAAGACTAAAACTAAATTGAAATTTGACTTGAAATTAACCCTGGTCTGTAGTGCATGTTCATACCTCAATACCATAAATAATAACTTATTCGATTTTTCACTCCAGCAGAATATGAGTCTGGAAGTTGTAGAGAAACGTTAACTAATTAATTTACAATTTAATTATACCCATTCGATTTTAGGCGACTAAAATGAGTTTTAGTCGCCTAAAATATACTGGCGATTTAGTCCACTAAATATGACTAAAATTAAAACAATTGCAGAAGACTAAAATAGGACTACAACTAAAATGCCATTTTAGTCCTAAGACTAAGACTAAAACTAAATTGAAATTTGCTGCCAAAATTAAAGCAGAGCTCCGCCGTTAAATAAATTTAACAACTTCAGCCCCGGACCATATTGCTGGTCAAAGTCCAGGCCACTTTTTGCGATTCGGCACTGCGTCTCTTTAACTGACAATTGCGCGGTCGTGCGACGTGGCTCCCAAACAAAATTGGCGTCCTTTTTTTCCCACAAATAGAGCTTTCTTTTGGTGGTATTTGATCGCCTCTGCGGTTTTTAGTTTTTGGGCTATAAACAAAAATAGAGCGACAATTTTGAAAAAAAAAATTATTTTTTACCTTTTGCTATAATAAATATCCACAAAAATATAAAAAAAAAAAAATGTTTCCTCAGTTTAGGCCGACACGTATTCTTTACAAATTTTTCGTAAAAAAATCGCAATAAGCGTTTGATTGGTTTGCACAAAAGTCATAGCGTTTACAAAATAGGGGATAGTTTTATGGCATTTTTGTTAATATTTTTTTTTGTAGTAATGGCGATCAGCAATTTTTATCGGTACTGCGACATTTTGGCACTTAGGACACTTTTGACATTTTTGGGACCATTGTCATTTTTGAAGCGATCAGTGCTCTAAAAATACATTGATTACTATAAAAATGGGTGTGTTCTAACTGAAGGGAAGGGGGTGGACTGACTTGGGGAAATGACAGATCGCTGTTCATACATTGTATGAACAGAGACGGTCAGGCATTTCTTCCCTTGACAGGACCGGGAGCTGTGATCGCCGGGCACGCGTGTCAGGGGTGAGCGGGGGGCACGCGCGAGCCCCTATTGGCTGCTCGGCGAGATGACGTATAGCTACATGATTTCGCTCAGCAGAGCCGACCTGCCCCCGTATAACTGCAGCGGCTGGTCGGCAAGCAGTTAAAAGACAGCACCTACAAAAACTGCAGCTGCTGACTTTTAAAATATGGACACTTCCTTGTCCTGGTGTGCAGCGATGTCTGCAGCAGATGATGAGCCACCGCTCGTCTACCTGCTGCCCCCACTGCCATCCTCGGGAAGGGAATCAGGAAGTAAAGTGTTCCGGCTTCACTGCCTGATTCCCTATGGCGTATATGCGAGTCGGTTCACTGGTCCCCGTTGTGTTCTGGGAGCCGTGTGTTTCCCAGAAGGGGGTGGGAAGTGATGCACTACCCGCAGAGAGGACTCCCGGAAGTGGGTGAAAATACCTGTCTTAGACAGGTATCTGCACCCCCCGCCCCCTGAAAGGTGTCAGATATGACACCGGAGGGGGGGGAGAGTTCCGCGGAAGTTCTACTTTAGGCTGGAGCTTCGCTTTAACACTGGGCTCCATGCACACTGAAGCTCATAAATGGCATAAACTCCCCTATGTTATCCTATGTGTCTATACACACATGGACATTTTTGGACGTTTATCAGCAGTGGAGTTTATGGGCTGTTTCTGAACGCTTGAAACTCGCGTTCAGGAGTCATTTTTCTGACCACAAAACACTCCAAATGCTCAAAGTGGCTCATCAGCGTTTAAAGTTTTTAATCTATTAAAAAAAACGCTATTGAAAAAAACGTAAAAAAATGTTGAAAGACTCACTGCAAAGCTACTGGCATTTTTATAACCTTATTTTAATGTCCAGTGTGCATGGAGCCCAAGAACGATAAAGCTTTGGTCTTGTATTTTGGGTCGCTGCATGGGAGTGAGCTTCAGATTCAGTTAACATTTCTTTTTCTGCTCCTGGATTTGTTTTTAGCAACCTTAGACCTGTCTACTACTATTTATGGGTGGCATCGGGTTCTCCAGCCTGATAGAAGTAGCTAAGCTCATGACATTCGGCTTCCACTAGGCCTCTATAAACCATCGTCACAATGGCAAACGCTGTAATATATATCCAGAATGAAAAGCTATTAACCTCGGTCTTTTTTTGTTTTTGGTTGTGCTGTTTGAAAGATACAAGGATACCTAAAGATCTTCATTGCATTGTATGAATCCTTGGACATCATCATGCTGCTAGTATTATTTACTGCACGAGTCTCATTTGTTCTGCAGTGACTGCTCGGCCTTTTCCTGATAACATTGCTATTGTATAGGAATCCACAGAGAGGAAGAACAAGGAAACAGGACAGGATGCTGGGATACAGGACTCAGAGGAATGTCCATATTGTCTGGGGGAGACATGAAGGAAATTAGAAGCATTTTTGGCACAACCCATCCCTAGCCTTGAAAATGTATTGCTTTCAGTGGCTGATGAGCTATTTTCTTTTTTATTTCTTTATTTGTTGTGTTTTTGTTTTTCCAGCTTAAAGGGTCACTAAAGGATTTTTTTTTTTTGCTAAATAGCTTCCTTTACCTTACTGCAGTGCTGTTTTCATGTCCTCATTGTTTGTTTTTTGCTTTGATGTTGCTGTAATCCTGCTCTGATCTCCACACTTCCTGGTTGTCTGTTTCCTTATAACCACAGTGCTGGGAGCTTTTTCTCTGTGGTCACTAATCAAGGAGGTGTGATTACTGTGTGTAAACTGAAACTAGATTGGGCTGAGGGGTTTTAGACAAACCATTACTGCCCTCGATTGGCTCTCTGGCTCTGTAATTAAGTTGACGGTTCCAGGGAATCCCCAGAGACCCTGTGAACCGACAGTGTAAAGGTGGGCGGGGAGGACTATATCGGTACAGAATAAGGTGTTTATACTCGACCAGAGTAGTACAACAGAGTAGTTCTTGCCCGGGGGTTACTTCCGGGTATCACGGCTTTGGCGCTGTGTTTGGGCAGAGCCATGATTACATCACTCCCGCGCGTGCGAGCCGGCAGGAACGGAACGGCTCTACAGTGCGCCTGCGCTGCTGTTTATTTTAAATAACACTTAAACCGTGGAGGTTTAGGAGATATTTTTAAGCACCTACAGTTAAGCCTAGAATAAGGCTTACCTCTGTAGGTTAAAGTGGTTGTAAAGGGTTTACAACCACTTTAATACCTTGATCGCCCTACTTGTTAACCCCTTTTCAGCCAGTGTATCCCTGATCACTGTATTAAAGGGTCACCAAAGATTTTTTTTTTTTTTTTTTAGCTAAATAGCTTCCTTTATCTTACTGCAGTCATGTTTTCATGTCCTCATTGTTCGTTTTTGATGTTGCTGTAATCCTTCTCTGTTCTGGACACTTCCTGGTTGTCTGTTTCCTGATGAGAAAAGTCATGGGAGCTTCTCTCTGTGGTCTCTAATCAAGGAGGTGTGATTACTGTGTGTCTAAAACCCTTCAGAACTTTTGTTTTACAAACCATCAATGCCCTCTATTGACTCAGTGTCTCTGTACATCACAGAACCATGAAAAAGCTTGCAAAAACAAAACTGAAACTGCAGGTACATTATATGATTGATTTTTTATCTATTTTTAATCATTTTGTAAATAAATCAGTTAACTATTATGTCTCTATACCCTGTAAACAGTAATTTCAGCAAAAAAACAACTCCTTTAATGTCACTGGTGATGTCGGTGGTGGTCTCAGTGTCAGTTAATGTCAGATTTCTCACCGCACTATAGCTGTCCTATTAAAAGTTGCTGATCACTGCCATAAGTAGTGTATAAAAAAAATCGGTATATCTACCATAGCTTGTAGGTAAACCAATCAATATACACCTATTGGGATTTTTTTTTAATCAAAAATCTGTAGCAGAATACATTTTGACCAACATTTTTGAAGAATTGCAAAAAAATTGACCCAGTGGTGATCAAATACCACCAAAATAAAGCTCAGTTTGTCTGAGAAAAATTATACAAATTTAGTTTGGGTACACAATTATCAGTTAACGACGCAGTTTCCAGTTAAAGTAGCGCAGTGCCGAATAACAAAAAAAGGGCCTGATCATGAAGGTGGTAAAACCTTCCAGAGCTGAAATGATTAAGGAGACTGCTCAAGACTCCTTAATGGCCCACAAATGTGTGTCTGCACTTCGTAGCTGACCACTGCTTACAGAATGCTGTTTTCAGCTGCTACAGAATCCGCTCTCATATCTCCAGCTATCCCAATAAGCATTTGTCTATTGAGAATTTTTTTAAACTTAATTTTTTTGCTATTTTTTCTCACAAATGATGTTTATGTAGTAATGGCGAGAGAACTGGTATTTCAGCAATGTGTGGAATGCCAATCCTGTCGGGGTGTAGCCAGGAATGGGTTGGTGCTGGACAGCTCCTGCTAGCCGTGGACTGTACTTTGCTGCCTAGACTACAACCATAATAAAATATGAATACTCGGCTTGGTTGTGCTTTTACTGTTCATCGTTCTGTATTTGCTAGAAGTACTTGCTAGTCTATGGAAAACTGAAGCACACATTCTATTGGTGCTTTCTGAAATATTTTGTAGACACAACAAATTGATGTGTGTATGAGCAGACTTATGTGTACAGTTAGCGGTTGGAATTTAGAGTGGTGAGGTCACAATCTGTTTAATTTAATAATCACTTTGTATAAGCCATGGGTCTTCAAACTACAGCCCTCTAGTCCTTTAAGAACTACAATTCCCATCATGCCTAGTCATGTCTGTGAATGTCAGTGTTACAATGCCTCATGGGATGTGTAGTTCTACAACAGATAGAGGGCCGTAGTTTGAGGATCCCTGGTATAAGCAGTCTTTTGTCGCATGTTTTTTTTCCTGTACATATTTCATTGCTGCTAATCTCTAATGGGCTTGTAATGAGAAGATCTCTACAAGGCCAGTCCTAATATGACACATTCGACTTTCTGAAGATATTGAGAATTAATTGGGAAAAAGATTTTCACTTTCTCATTTTAATAAGTCCTATTTCAACTGTTCTTTACTGGCAGGACAACATTGTCATTCTATGAAAATTCAGCTGCGAATAACCATTTGATGCCATCTCTGATGTATAATTGAATGTGATGGCCATGGTGGATATCCTTCACATTGTGTGTTGGGCTCTACACTACACATCACTACATATTGCATAGCCTTTAGATAATACTTTTAGTAAAAGACAAATGGAAAGGTGGTATTAAAGGCCGCTTTAACATTGGTCTACTGTTAACCAGAACGAGGTTAAAGCTCAACTACAGGATGATGGCAACCTCACGCCCTTCCTCCTTCCCACCCCATTTTTATAACCGCTGGTATAAAGAAAAAAAAATTATCCAGATGCCAATTTTACTTATCTGAAGCTGTGTTTACATACTACCAGCCCATACTCTTTATTGGGGTCTTCCTTTGGGTGTCCACATCACTCCCTCCACAATGTGGACACCACCGATTGGTACTGAAGCAGGGCAACTCATGGGAGCGGTGAGGGGACTGGTGCCCAAATAAAATAATGGGGTGGGCAACTATATGGCAAATGAGTTTTAATGTTGAGAAGTAAAGTAATGCAGGTGGGGGGCCAAAAATAGTTATGCAAGTTACTCGCTTCTGGGTTCGAAAAAAGATCTGGGGGTCCAGGTAGATGACAGGCTCAGTAATGGCATGCAATCCCAAGCTGCAGAAAGCAGAATATTGGCATGCATTAAAAGGGTATTTACTCAAGGAATAAAACTATAATTCTACTACTTTATTAAACTCTTTTTTTTCCGGCCGCATCTTAAATATGCCATGCAGATCTGGTCACCAGTCCTTAGGAAGAATGTGATGGAACTGGAGAGTGTCCAGGGAAGGGCAATAAAGCTAATAAGAGGACTGGAGGACCTTGGTTACGAGAAATTACGACAAGCTTTAAACGTATTCTCCCTGGAGAAGAAATGCTTGAGAGGAGATATGATAGTTATATACAAATACTTTATTGTTAATTCTAGCATAATGAGGAAACTATTCAGTTTCAGGAAGCTTAAGAAGACACGCCACCACTCAACGAAATTGGAGGTGAAGCAGTTAGACCTTAATGTGTGTAGGGGATTCTTAACTGCTAGAGCATTAAGGGTGTGGAACCCCCTACCACAAACGGTGTCAGCAATAAGTGTTGATAATTTAAAAAGAAAACTCTTATGCCGCGTTATTCTTGTCATAGAAAAAACATTTTTCTCGACATGGTTCCTCTCAAGCCTGCCTTGCATACACTCGATCGTGAAATAAAATGCTTGAGCAAAGCGTGGTGACGTACGACGGCACTATAAAGGGGAAGTTCCATTCAAATGGTGCCACCCTTTGGGCTGCTTATGCTAATTTCGCCGTCTCATAACTTGCTTCTGAGCATGCGCATTTTTTTCCCCCTTGTTAAAGCGTACACATGACCGTTTTTCATGACGTGAAAAACGACGAGAAAAAAATAGAGCAGGTTCTAAATTTTTTACACCTATTTTTCTCACCAAGAAAAATGCTCTGGAGCCTACACATGACTGTTTTTCACGACCAATTTAAAAAAATTTCATTTTTCTGGTCATGAAAAATGGTCGTGTGTACACGGCATTAGATGAACACATTGGTGAACCCAATATACAGGGATATTGGACATTATTTTGACATAAACATACACCTACACATATTGAAGTAGATGGACTTACCAACTATGAAATGGATAATAAGCAGAGACAAATGCATGGTCTCTAGAACAGGAAATAAGCTTGGCAGCTGACCAACTCCCAATCAGAAGAGAGAATTTCTGTCAGAACACAACTCTGTGGGGGGAGATTGCTGTACGTACTATGGATGGTTAGAACAGTGGTTTCCGACTGGAGCTGTCGGTTATTTTTCGCTCAATTCTCTGGGTTGTACGGAGAAAAAACTTGTACTGTGTACCAGGCATTATGAAGAGATGTTGGGAATCGAGACTGAGGAGTAAGGTACTTTTGATGTCCATTGCAATGTTTACATTTTGCTGGAGTTGGGCTTTAACCATGGTAGCCTACATAAATATTTTAACACCGTTTGTAGTTTATATAACTGGTACTTGATATGTTGGCACGGCATGGGGCTCATGACTTGTGAAAATGTATCTTTTTAGTCTACCTTCACACTATACATTGCATATGGATCTCTGATTTGGATCCCTGCAGTGTACACTGCTCATTCATCCTGTAAGAGATCATTTCTTCAGTTACATTGCCTAGGTATAACTCTGTGAAATCAATTTAACTAATGCGTCTTTAGTACCAAACTCATTAATTCATTTCACAACATGGGTTCTTTTTTTCCTATAGTTCAAGTTGAATATTTTTAGTTTCCTAATTCCTCGTGGAAGAAAATCCTGCATTTACACGTGTGCCTTACTGAAATTCCTTCTAATAAAACCGATAAAACATAAAAATGCCTATACCCTTTTAAGTCATCCCTTTGCATGAATATATTTACTAGGTCTATAAAAAATCCTTTGAGCCAACCTGAGATGTGCCTAAATTCTAAAATGAGCTGTTCCATTAACAAAAAGTTATTTTCATTAGAACACACTACCTGGTTCCTTAAAGGGGATGTAAAGGTTTGTTTTTTATTTTCTAAATAGATTCCTTTTGAAGTGCATGTAAACCCGAATTTTATTTATTTTTATTTTTTGATGTCACAATGTACAGTATAAGATTTCCTATCATCTGTGCCCAGTCTTGCCACACAGAGTTAATCCAGCTCTGAGCAATTCTCTTTTATTGTTCAGTGAAATAAAACGGACTTGCAGAGAAAAACCTTGGTCCGTTCCGCCCCCTTGCTGTGAGCGACAGGTTATTTACATATCTCATGCACTAGCTTGGAGACTGGCATTATTTTTTAATTTCCACCCACACTCCTTTTCTAAAGTCATGTGGTTACTTTTCTGGATTTTGACTGGATGTTGGTGATCATAGCAGAATTCAGTGTAAGGGCGGGAAGTCTACTGACTCCACCCACCGAATCTGCAGTTTTTCAGTTCTTAGACAGAGGGGAGACATTTGACAGGTAAGGATATATGCAGGAGGCATCTATATCCTTATAGATCAGCACTATGGCAGTAGTTTAGAAAGGATGAGAGTGGGTTTACATCCACTTTAAGCTAGTGCATTGGTGGTTCACTTACCTTTTGCTTCCATTTCCCTTCTAAACTGTTTTTTTTTCTTTGTCTGAATTTCTCACTTCCTGTTTTTCTCCAGTAAGCTTGCCACCATCATCCGAGCGGTGGTTAGTCAGCCAAAACAGCTTTCTGAGGAGGAATAGGAAGTGAGAAATTCAGACAAAGAAAACAAAGAAAAAACATTTAGAAGGGAAATGGAAGGAAAAGGAAAGTGAACCAACAATGCACTAGATTAAAGGAACCTATTTAGAAAATAAAAAACAAACCTTTACAACCCCTTTAAGGCTCCATCCTCACTTTGCATTATGGAATTGTGGGCAGAATTGGCACGATTCTGCCCACGATTCAAAACGCGTGATAATCGAACCTTGCGTTGTGTGAATATCCTTTAATGGAGCCCTAAATTAGATGTGGTTCTGTCGCGATTTTTGGCGACAGGATGACGTAGCAATCGGCAGAATGTGCCTTTAAAAATCGAGCTACGCTTGTCACCCAAAAAGTAGCAGGAGCTTATTTTTGGGCAACAAACACGCATTGGGGCAGGCCATTCAAATGAGTGGGCTGGCCCTGTGCAACATGCCGAATCGATTGAGAATCACGCTTTGAAGATTGCATTGTGGGAGCGCTCGTTTCGATTAGTGAATGGAGCCTAAAGTTGCTTTCTGGATTGCTTTTTTGGATTCTATAGTTACAATGCTTGAAAACAGAATTTCCCACAGAAAGATTTATTTTTTATTTTTACACTTATGGATTTATAGATTATCATGCATATTTACAGTATGTATACATTTCCATAGGGACATACTGTATTATGTGACTGTTGCGACATACATGTGATTCATTTTCTGTGATGATCTGTTCGGGGCAAATTTCGGTTTTCCTTTAATCCTCTACCCCAGGGCTTGACACATTTGCTTTGAATTTAGGAGCCAGCTAAAAAAGTTAGGCGCCATTTTTTTTTGGTATGACTCAGTGATGAGCCCCAGTGTCGTTACTAGGATTGGTATCACCCCCCTCTCTCATTAAAGACCCACCCACTAAGTACAGACCCCCCCCCACAGTATAGATCCCCCTCACTAAATACAGACCCTGCTCCCGCAGTATAGATCCCTCTCACTAAATACAGACACTGATCAAAGCCCAGGCGCCAGGGTGAAATTCCTGCTCTACCCTTCCCCAGCTTATTTTGCACTTACCTTTCCTTAACTCTCCAAACAGTATACATAGTACTTCCGGATATGAAGCACTGTGTGACTTGCTCCATGTGCTGGCATACTGGGATACCATAGCTTTGTGTAAGATGCGGTGGCTTGTAGCTTTCATGGGACTTTCCTTCACACCTGACAACTGAGTGGAGTAGTGGTGGAGTCAGAGGAAAGTAAACGTATGCTGATTGGGAGTAATACATTTAAAATATTGGTTTGCCCTGCGTGGGAAATTTCGAAAGGTTTAATCTTTTGAAAATCTGGGCAACTCAAAGGGAGCATATGATGAAAAGAGGTTAATTTCAGTGATCCACAAATCTAGGCAGCCAAAGCTTTGTACATACTTGACTTTTCCAGTGAAAGTTACAATTGCCTCATAAAATCAGCAGCATATATCTTTGGATTTACTGGTCATTTGGGCATGTCTCTATAGAAGCAACAGAGCATGCTGCACATATGACAATGCCTGGGCACCCCCTCTCTAACTGGGACAATGCCTGGGCACCCCCTCTCTAACTGGGACAATGCCTGGGCACCCCCTCTCTAACTGGGACAATGCCTGGGCACCCCCTCTCTAACTGGGACAATGCCTGGGCACCCCCTCTCTAACTGGGACAATGCCTGGGAACCCCCTCTCAAATTGGGACAATGCCTGGGCACCCCCCTGTAAATGGGACAATGCCTGGGTGCCCCCTGTAAATGGCACAATGCCTGGGCACCCCCTCTGTAAATGGGACAATGCTTGGGCGCCCCCTCTGTAAATGTGACAATGCCTGGGCGCCCCCTCTGGAAATGTGTGCTTAGGCACTCCATATACATTAGTCAGTGCCTAGGCCCTCCATATCTGTGTGTCGGTGCCTAGGCACTCCATATCTGTGTGTCGGTGCTTAGGCACTCCATATAGATGTGACAGTGCCTAGGCCACCCCGTTCACCCCTTCTGTACGTGTGACAGTTTCTGGGCACCATCTGTTCATTTATCTTTGTGTTGCCTGTAGGGACTTGGACTTCAGAGGCATGTCTCTGCTTTCTCCTACATCTGTTTACTGGGTTACATAGATGGTGTTATTGGGTAGCGTAGTCCAGAAACAAAGCTGCCCAAGGATAGCTTTTACCTCTACTAATATGGTGGCTGCCAAAGTGAGCCTAGGCAAAACAGTCAATAATGGGTAAAAGATTAGCTGCAGGGAGACCACAGGCAATACTGGTGACTAATCATTTGCTCTCCGAGTTTGGAAATGTTTTCATTAATTATAAATATTATTTTTCTTTAAAACCTTTAATTTAGGGTGACCACATTTCCAAACTACCATTCAGGGACACGCTCCCTTCCCAAAAAAAATCAGCTTGTGCTGTAATGAATCACAGCACAATGATTGGACACAAGAGGCGGGATTTATGATTTCTCCAATCACAAGCAGGGGGCGGTGATTGTGCTCTTCCAGACATTCCCGGGCCAGGACAAGTACTGTCGGTGAGTAAAGTGGTGATGTGGCGGCCTTTTTTGGGGGAATCATATTGGCCCGTGGGGTGGCTGTGTTAGTTTCATTTTGGGACACTGTATTGTCCTGGAATGAATGTGCCCGGGACAGACCTGCAAAATGCGGTACTGTCCCGGGCAATCTGGGACACTTGGTCACCTTACTTTAATTCCACTTTAGTAGCCCTTTAACATTTGACCCCCTTTAATTGTGCGGTAAAAGTGTTGATCCTAAAAGAAAAAATTTAAGTATTAAATTGTTGTTGTCTGCTGTGTCCGTTCTTTAACCTCATGTATGTCCTTTGTTTCTTCCCAGTGACATTAACATTCATTCACTCTCATTAAAAGATCTTCTTTTTATCCGCTCAGCATGAGAAATCAATTAGATTATAAAGGAAACCTATTATACTTCTTTCAATTTCTCTTTTCCTCTCCTTATCTTTTTATCTTTTTTTTAATGTTGAGGCAGTGATATATAAGTTTAATTTGATTTTCAGCTTGAAAGGGTAGCTGTGGTTTGACAATAAACTTCTCCATATGCCTTCCCCCCAACAAATTAATGATTAAAGTGTATTGAAACAAAACAAATGTATATACCGCCACTTACCAAAAAAAAATGAATGATGTCTAAGAACATTTTCAGCAAATATGTGTTGATCTTGCCAGAAATATGGTGCCCTTGTCACTCCATGTGAGTTGAAAAACAATTATCTTTTTATCTGTAAACTGCTAATCCCATCACCTTCCCATATAATGAAGATGGACAAGGACAGACATGTTTGATATTCACCCTGTATGATAACCATGGCTGCCTCCATAGATACCATGGATAAGTAAGTGTAGCCACAAAGGGACAGAAATTGATTTTTCAGAGGACTTCTAGATGACACGAGAAAAATGCAGACACCACATCTAAGAACTAGTAAACTACAATATAATTCTTGTTTTTGTGTTTAACAACTTTACTACCGGCCTTTGTCAATTGATGGTGACACGATAGTGCTCTTGTTCTGAGAGGACGTCATATGACGTCCTTGCCTTGCAGAGCCGTGCACCCGCCGCGTTACTGGGAACCCGATGCGAGTGCCCGCCGGGCACCCGCAATTGCCCAGTAACTGAGCAGGACCGTGGATCTCTGTGTGTGTAATTGTCGCTTTTCTTTTGTTTATAGTGAAAAAAATAAAAACCGCAGAGATGATCAAATACCACCAATAAAGCTCTATCTGTGGGGAAAAATTATTAAAATTTCATTAAGGTAAAGTGTTGCATGATCGCGCAATTGTCATTCAAATTGTGACAGCGCTGAAAGCTGAAAAATGGCTTGGGCAGGAAGGGGGTGAAAGTGCCCGGTATTGAGGTGGTTAAATATGCCTTGAAGACCAACTCCAGAAATGTAGTCAAATTCTACCATTGAAGTGCCTCCTGCACTACAGTGGTAAAGGCTTTTTAGTCTATGGTGGAAAGGATAAGGTGTATTGCTATCCCTCAGTATAGATTCCAGGACTGATCACCTCTACCCGAAGCTCCAGTATGTGGGTGGTCCCTCAGTGTCATCCATTACAATGCAGACTATTGGCTCTGGATTGTATGCAAGGGAGACAAGCATACTGCCATCAGGAGGGCGTTAAAGCAGAGTTCCATCACATTTTCCTCACCATGCAGCACTAAAGTTTTAATCCTTAAAATGAAAAAAATATGTTCACTTGTGTGATTTATGCCTATATCTGCCTATATCTAATTTCACTTCCTCCTCTAGGAGGCCGTGGCGCAGTGCGTCATTTCCGGTTTTGCATTGGCTCCTAGGAGATCTTGGTCGGCATGGCATGGTGTCTATGGAAATTCTTGGTCAGCTTGGCATTGCACGGCCCCAGTAACATTTAACATTGGCGTCTATGGAAAATCTTGGTCAACTTGGCATGGTTGTATACTGTGACAGAACCCGTTGTCAATGTGTGTTTTGGAGGGGGCTGTGGGCTGGCCTCCTACCCAAAGACTTTGGCCCAGAAGAGACTGAGAGACTTGGGGACAAATTGAGATAATGTTATGTAATGCTACATCCCTCCCCCCCCCCCCCAGTGTGTTTAATTGTGTTGGGCCATGGCACGTAGACAAAGGTCTGGAGATGCATCAGGGGATTGCGTAAGGAGGGACTGCCTGCTTATAATCCCTTGTATATTCAAACAACTACAGTTGAAACATACCAAGTGTTGAGTTTCCATTGGTTCTTCCTTGTCTCCTACCCCCTCTATGACAAGGCTAAGGGGAGTGTCCCTAACTGTGTTTAAAAGTGTATGTTTGGTACTTAATAAAGAGTTTATTCTCTGCATGTTTTAACCCTAAACACCTGTGTGGCTTGTCTTGTGATTGAGGGGTTAAGGGCTGGTTATGGCGAGGCTGCGGGTGCATTTGGAAGACGGGACACAGGTCTGGCGGAGGTTCCCATACGGGGTATCTGAGATCCGTCACATATACCAACTTGGCATACTATGTTTCTCCTAGTATGTTTCCTTTTGTAATGTAATAGAGTAAGGCCCCTTGCCCACAGGAACCTCTAGATATACAGGGAGTGCAGAATTATTAGGCAAATGAGTATTTTGACCACATCATCCTCTTTATGCATGTTGTCTTACTCCAAGCTGTATAGGCTCGAAAGCCTACTACCAATTAGGCATATTAGGTTATGTACAACTCTGTAATGAGAAGGTGTGTGGTCTAATGACATCAACACCCTATATCAGGTGTGCATAATTATTGGGCAACTTCCTTTCCTTTGGCAAAATGGGTCAAAAGAAGGACTTGACAGGCTCAGAAAAGTCAAAAATAGTGAGATATCTTGCAGAGGGATGCAGCACTCTTAAAATTGCAAAGCTTCTGAAGCGTGATCATCGAACAATCAAGCGTTTCATTCAAAATAGTCAACAGGGTCGCAAGAAGCATGTGGAAAAACCAAGGTGCAAAATAACTGCCCATGAACTGAGAAAAGTCAAGCGTGCAGCTGCCAAGATGCCACTTGCCACCAGTTTGGCCATATTTCAGAGCTGCAACATCACTGGAGTGCCCAAAAGCACAAGGTGTGCAATACTCAGAGACATGGCCAAGGTAAGAAAGGCTGAAAGATGACCACCATTGAACAAGACACACAATCTGAAACGTCAAGACTGGGCCAAGAAATATCTCAAGACTGATTTTTCTAAGGTTTTATGGACTGATGAAATGAGAGTGAGTCTTGATGGGCCAGATGGATGGGCCCGTGGCTGGATTGGTAAAGGGCAGAGAGCTCCAGTCCGACTCAGACGCCAGCAAGGTGGAGGTGGAGTACTGGTTTGGGCTGGTATCATCAAAGATGAGCTTGTGGGGCCTTTTCGGGTTGAGGATGGAATCAAGCTCAACTCCCAGTCCTACTGCCAGTTTCTGGAAGACACCTTCTTCAAGCAGTGGTACAGGAAGAAGTCTGCATCCTTCAAGAAAAACATGATTTTCATGCAGGACAATGCTCCATCACACGCGTCCAAGTACTTCACAGCGTGGCTGGCAAGAAAGGGTATAAAAGAAGAAAAACTAATGACATGGCCTCCTTGTTCACCTGATCTGAACCCCATTGAGAACCTGTGGTCCATCATCAAATGTGAGATTTACAAGGAGGGAAAACAGTACACCTCTCTGAACAGTGTCTGGGAGGCTGTGGTTGCTGCTGCACGCAATGTTGATGGTGAACAGATCAAAACACTGACAGAATCCATGGATGGCAGGCTGCATGAGTGTCCTTGCAAAGAAAGGTGGCTATATTGGTCACTGATTTGTTTTTGTTTTGTTTTTGAATGTCAAAAATGTATATTTGTGAATGTTGAGATGTTATATTGGTTTCACTGGTAAAAATAAATAATTGAAATAGGTATATATTTGTTTTTTGTTAAGTTGCCTAATAATTATGCACAGTAATAGTCACCTGCACACACAGATATCCCCCTAAAATAGCTAAAACTAAAAACAAACTAAAAACTACTTCCAAAAATATTCAGCTTTGATATTAATGAGTTTTTTGGGTTCATTGAGAACATGGTTGTTGTTCAATAATAAAATTAATCCTCAAAAATACAACTTGCCTAATAATTCTGCACTCCCTGTAGTCCTTCTGGGAGGGACTGGTGCAGAGTCCAGCACCGGTGCAGGCAACCTGTCAGTCTACGGCAGGCTTTGGCTGGATGGAGCTGAACTCCATGGCGAGTAGTACTGGTGGTAGGGCCGTATGAATTCAGGGGTGAAGATCGGAACACAGGTCTTCTTAGGGGCTCCAATATATGTTGTTGCTGCCAGTCTGTGGAGCTTTCTATCGACTAAGTAATGATGATGGAACTATGTTGTTCAACACTGTGTGAAAATGGGAGTTATTGGAAATATAATTGATTCTGACAAAGCGGAAGCCAATTAAGTGTCTTGAAGTGGTTTGAATGATTTTCTTTTAAGTGACCCAGTTCCTTGTTGGCGGAACGCTGGCATTTGATATTGTCCTCAATGCACCATCGTCGTGTTACTCAGAAGCTAATTTTATTTGTATGACATTTCACCAAGCATTACAGCATGGAGATTTTTTTTTTTATATCTGTGTTTGTATTGCTTTGTTCAAAGGAAAAAGCTGCATACATACCTAGTTTTAAATATTAAAAAAATTCAACTTATTTGATCATTCAGTGCTGATTCACACTGGTGCGATTTCTGAAGTAACTTGAGTCGCACAGAATCACATGACAATGGAAATCGTATTACTTTCAATGGTGTCAATGCAGTTTTGTGAGATGCAATTTTGGAGAAAGGTTCCTGTGCTACTTGTTGCAATTTTAGTTCAATTTGGCTTTGTAGAATATGCCAATGTTGCTTTCGGGTCCATGCACTCTAGAGCTGCACAATTAATCCTTAATCGAAATCACAATTATTTTCCCTTCCCGGTCTTAAAACAGCATTTCTCGATTCTATCTAACAAGTGCAGAGTTCTCTAACAGCTGTAAAAAATTAAAAAATCCAAGCAGCCTGCCAAGTTTTATCGCAACAAGGCGGATGCCTATATACAAAGTAATTTTTTGTACTTGGATTAAAGGAATTAACTTCTGTCTGTAGATGAGGGAAGTTTAACCACTTAAAGACTAAGGGCCAGATTCTCATACAAATTCGCCGGCGTAGCGTAACGCATTTACACTACGCCGCCGCATCGTACTAGAGCAAGTGCCGTATTCTCTAAGCATTTGCTCCGTAGTTTGCGTTGGCGTAGCGAAAATGGCCCAGCGTAAGCCCGCGTAATTCAAAGGGGGTGGCTTCTATTTAAATGAAGCGCGCCCCCGCGACGAACGAACTGCGCATGCGCCGGCCGGGGAAAAAGCCCAGTGCGCATGCTCCAGCTCACGTCGGAAAGCATCGTTGAAACCGACGTCAAAATGACGTGATCGTCACTACGCAATGCTCTATTCGCGAACGAGTTAGTAAAACGACGTAAGCGATGGAAAAAGCCGACGCTGACCCGACGCCATACTTAACATGGCATCCGACGGCACCCGACGGAACTTAGTAAAGTTACTCCTCATAGAAGCAGGGGTAACCTTACGCGAACGAAAACGACGTACGCGACGACGGTGCGGCATAAAAGCGATCGGGAATCGGCATAGTACCCTCATTTGCATAGGCAAATAAGAAAACAACGTAAAGGCCACCTAGTGGCCGGAGTTGTCATTACAACTACGATCCGCAAGTGTAATGGTATTACTCTTGTCGGATGTTGAAGCGTATCTATGCCAAAGTGATGCTAAAATCACTCGCATAGATACGAGCCAAAAAAAACGGCGATACGACGGGGTATCTGAGATACTCCGTCATAGCGCCTCTGAGAATCTGGCCCTAAACCTTTTTCTGACACTTGCTTACAAGTTAAAAACAATATTTATTACTAGAAAATTACTCGGAATCCCCGAACATATTATTTATAGCAGAGATCCTACAGAATAAAATTGTGGTTGTTGCAATATGTTATGCCACACTATTTGCGCAGCGGTCTTTCAAACACAATTTAAAAAAAAAAAACAGTAAAGTTTGCCCCTTTTTTTTGTATAATGTGAAAGATGTTGCGCCGCGAGAATCGTGATCTTTATTCTAAGCCAAAAAAATTGTGATTCTTATTAGCCAAAATCATCCAGCTCTAATGCACACTGGCTTAAATTGTTGCTTCTACAGTATTGTTTTGTTCTGCTTGTAAAAGCAGCTCAATGTTATCCTATGTGTCCTTGCTCATTGACGTTTAGAGGCATATTTTAAGCTTGCCATTTAGAGGCAGGAAAAAAAAAACACATCTGGTTTACCTTTTTGGGGGTTTTCAGGCTGGAAAAAAAATGCTAAACGCTGGCAGGGGTAG
Organism: Rana kukunoris; assembly: GCA_029574335.1. Taxonomy (NCBI): domain Eukaryota; kingdom Metazoa; phylum Chordata; class Amphibia; order Anura; family Ranidae; genus Rana; species Rana kukunoris. Next base: position 80,333,640 of record CM056050.1, on the reverse strand, counting down.
CTTGTATGTTTATATTCAGACAGGTTCCTTACAGTTACTATCACCTTCTGCACACTAGCTGAAATTTAAAATTATGCTCCCAGTTAGAGCTGCATGATTCTGGATGAAATAAGAATCACAATTTTTTTGAATAGAATAAAGTTCACGTTTCTCTCACAATTTCTTGCACGTAACATCATCTTTCACATTTAACAAAAAATTGGGCTAACTTTTACTGTTTTTTTAAATGAATTGAAGTGTATTTTTTTCCCCAAAAAAGACTGATGTGCAAAGACAGTGTGACATAAAATATTGCAACAGCCGCCATTTTATTCTCTAGAGTCTCTGCTAAAAAAGAATATGTATATGATTGGGGGTTCTAAGTAATTTTCCAGCAAAAAATACTAATTTTAACTTGTGAGCAACAAGTTTCAGAAAAAGACCTGGTCTTTAAGTGGTTAAACTGCCCTCATTTATGGATCGAAGTTCATCCCTTTGATCTAAAAGAACCAAATGATACAATGGGGTTGATTTACTAAAGAAAAATTCCCATTGCCCTACACTTGGAAGTACAGTAGCTGTAGATCTAAAAGGAAGATCGGAGATGAGGGGAAACTCTGCTGATTTTCCATCTATTTATGTGTAAGCTAAATTATTTTATTTTTTTCTTGCGTGTCCCCCTCAGATCTACAGTGACTGCACTTTCAAGTGCACTTGCAGTGCAAAGTGGATTTTCCTTTAGTAAATAACCCCCAATGTTTATTTTTATTTCAGCACTGAACAATGTTGTGATAAACTTTATCGTATTTTTTTTTTATAGCTCCGAGCAGAGAAATGCTCTGTATTTGTTACAAGAATCGTGGACATGCCAGATAAGGATCGTGAGGGGGGTTAAAATAAGATCAAGATTTTTTTTAACAATTAATTGTGCAGCTCTATTCCCAGTAGAATTGCTAGTTATTGCTGGTGAAATATCCAAGGTGGATGAGCGCTAACTCGAATCCTACTCTCTCTCTCTCTTTTTTTTTTTTTGCAGTCACCAAAGCCTCTCATATTCAGCAATAGCAGATTTCAGAGTCATGAGGAAGCCAGTGGTGCTTTTACACAGTTGAGGGCAGGTTGAGGCTCAAGTAATTGAAGGCTGGGAAATGCGGTTCCATACTCTTTTGGGTGCAGAGCAGCTGTCTTGAACGGCGGATGCTGATAGAAACAAGGATGTATCCAGAAAGAAAAACAAGCTTTATGGCTACACAGTGGGCATTATAACAGCTTGGAGCTGGTGTTAAGCGTGAGTCACTAAGATGACTGCTGTATGCACTTTGTAATTAAACCCCACTTCCCTCAGGCCTATTGCAAAATTCATTCTTCCTGGCCAGGTTAATGTGCTGTTTATCACAATAGGTTTTTAAATGACAGCATGAATAATAAAAATAAATCTCAGCCATGAACGCTTTGACTGTCTATCACAGTCATTTATTTTTAATAGGCCTTCAACTTGGCTGTTACTCTAACGTGCGTTAATTTTGACTTAGCACCGTGCATGTTGCCCGGACTCTAGGGAGCTCCTATTGACATGTAAACGCCCAATCTTGCAGTCTGTTGAGTAGTGGCAGGTCTCTGCGATAATTACTGTTATAATACTAAGTGTATGCTACACACTTCCTTCCTGGAGCATATGTTGTGCTACAGTCTGCTTCTCCGATGTGCTCTGTGTAATAAAGAGCAGCAAGATATTTTGGTAAACACCTGTTAACCCAATGTACTGCAGAGGTTTATGGGAAAAGAACATGTTCTGCTGAAATAGATCTCGGCTTCCTAAAGAATTAAAGCGTATCTAAATCCCAAAAGACAAATTTTGCATATTGCAGCCTACCAATCCTCATATGTGTTGGCTGTATTAGTTTTCTTTTTACCTTTGTATGAGTGTATATGTGTATATATATATATATATATATATATATATATATATATATATATATATATATGTGTGTGTGTGTGTGTGTGTGTGTGTGTGTGTGTGTGTGTATATATATATATGTGTGTATATATATATATATATATATATATATATATATATATACACACACACACACCAGCGTCAGAATCTGCAGATGTCTTTTAATCGTCCCCCAATTAGCGCTTCTCTGCACCTCCCCCCCAGAAAAAAAAACTATCGAGTGTAGTATGCCATAAAAATGTATATATAAAAATGTGCACACATAAAATAGTGACCAGAAGTGCGAATATATAAAGACCCAATCTTCACTTTGCATATCCTATCCCTTGTGCCATACACCTACACCACATACAGATATATTCTTACCAAATAGTACTACCCTTCCATTCTAGGGTCAGATAATGCACACACTTAAATGCTCCTTCACACTGCTAAAGGGTGGATCAATCTCAATAAATCTCCAAAAGTTAGCTTGCAATACTCCAATATATAAGATTAAATAAAGCAAGACTCCTAGTGCAGCAAATTCTTAAAACTGTTATAAATTAAATGTAAAAATGCTCACAATTTATTAGGAAGCTAAAACCACGTCAATAGAGTATTAAAGATGGTGGACTCAGTTTTTTTTTTTAGTTCCAGTCCATGGGCCTGAAAATCCCTTCCTTGGCGTGTTTCGTCACCTGACATCTTCGAAAGGATGTGGCTTTAGACTAAGAAGCTCTATATATAGCAAACTTCGACTTATGTCATATCTCATTAAAAAAAAGGCAAAAACCTCTCTGCTATCACATATGCAGGCGTACAAACTCAAACCTAACCTAACCTGAGATATAAATAAATAAAATGCCTACATATTAATACATAAAATTAATAGTATTCATATATAACCTTCCGATCCTGCATACCCCATCTAAGGGTCAAATTCTAAATTGCAACTTCCTCTCCAACTTACCATTAAATGTTAAAAATTGTGTTAATGGGTTACTTCCTCACTAGCAATAACCTAAAATTACTTTTGGCATAAATTGGATTCAAAACCCTAAAAAAAATTAGTTCTCTGATCACTTAAAAACCTCTATAAAATACTTTGTTACGCTCTATATTTGATCCATTAGGGTGCAGGCAATTTAACTCAGAGATCCAGCGCGTTTTTGTTTTTTTGGAGATCTCCCTAGTTCTTTTACCTCCTCTCTAATGCTCAGAAGAAGTATAAATTCCACAAAACCTGAGTTTGGATGGATCAGTATTATGAACATTGGGGAAATGCTTGGAGAGACTGACTTATAAGGCCCTTTTTAATGTTCTGGACATTTTGTGCCTTCAAGGATCAAATACACTACACGTTTCATAAAAAAAAAAACAGGAGCGAGGGATAGGTTTGAGCTCCTTTTAAGCCTAGACTCCTAGCATTTCTTAATTCCTCCAAGAGTGTGGAGAATAGGATAATCAGGAGACTTTAACAAACCGTACATGCCTGGCTCTTGAAATGTGATTAATGCAGCACTTCAGAAGAGGGAAACAGACTCTAAAGGAAAAAACTAGGGCTGTTACTGATTACAATTTTTGTGTTCGATTTTAATCGTTTTTTTTTTTTTTTTTATTGATTAATCGACTAATTTCGATTAATTATAATTCACATACAGATCCAACTACTTTTAGCTGATCTCCACCTTGCAGGCTGATTCCCAGTGCAGCTACCAACCACTGGAAAAATGGATAACAGGATACCAAAAACACAAAGGCAGCACTTGATAGGAATAGTATTAAAACTTTTATAGTCTTCAAATAGGTAACAAAATAAATATTGCACTGGAGATAAAATCGATGTAGCTACATAAACTGTAAAAATGGTGCGAGTAATACCAAACGGTAGCAAAAGCAGTCAAAAAACATGTAGCGAAGTATGGTACTGGTATACTAATGTGTACAACGATACCACTGCTGAATCCAGATGAGGAGGGGTTAACATCAGTCCGCCGGCATGTAGATGTCCCATGAAGGGAACTATTAGAACTCCCAGTGGATAGCTGTAGAATCCCAGTTTGATAGAGGGAAGTGTAACAGCCCTTTCGTGTGGCAGATGGTAAGGTCCCGCTGGCATGCAGATATGAAGGCACAGCAAAAGAGCCCTTCAGATGGACACGGTATCGTGATGTCACCGGATCTCCGACGGAACTCCCTGAAGCCGATGGAGAGGTGAGTACAGATCAAAAAAAAATTGATCGATCAAAAAAATTTAAGATTAATCGAGGAATTACTAGTTCATTTCCACAGCCCTAGAAAAAACAAAGCCGAGATGAAGGCGCTTCTAAGTGCAGTAATAGAACACTTTAATGACAAGGAAGGGTTAAAAACACTTACAAGATGGAAGTGAAAAACAAACTTGTCAATGAAGCTTTAACGTCCAGCGGGATGCCTCCTGGGAGTAAAGGCAGCTACAGGTGGAAGTTCCAGCAGACCAGCGGTAGTGTCTTATCCAAGATGGAGAGCTGTGCTATCAGGGCCAGCATGGAAGCCAGCCCTCCATCTTGAATCGGAGACACATTGTTTACCACCGCTGGTCAGCTGGAACTTCCACCTGCAGCTGTCTTTACTCCCAGGAGGCATCCCGCCAGACGTATGGATTCATTGATATGCCTGATTTTCACTTCCATCTTATAAACGTTTTAAACCCTTCCTTGTCCTTAATGTGTTCTATTACTGCACTTAGAAGCACCGCCTTCTCTGCCTAATTCCTGATAAATTGACCAACAAACTCTATGTATGTATTAAAAAAAAAACTCACAGCTCAATTTAGAAATAAGGGTGCTCAGGTTATAAAATAGTGTGGCTCCAGTATGAACCGCGTTCCATTATGTATGAGGAGTAAGTTCAGCTAGCAAAACACGTTTCTTTGAATCAGCCTGTGGGCTGAACTATAGTAATCTAGCAGATTTCTCCATCCATGCTAAACATGGCACTGATAGATGAATCTCTGGCTGTGGCTTATGTGTTCTGACAGCCTGCGACACTGGCTATTAGAATACGCAGACGATGACTGGGTGCCCGACAATTTTCTGCCCGACACCTTATAAAGGACCGGCTGGTTGTACTGAAGTTGATCCATTGATTGACTTCAGGACAACCAGCCTGTTGGATTTTTTTCATGCAATCACTGCCAACCCCTATAGCCACTGGAAGTGACTATTGTGTCCTGCCGGCAGAGAAGTCTCCCCACCGGAAGATCACAATTGCGCTGCAGGACTGACTGTTGATGGGGGGAATCAAGCAATTTTCTTGCTTTCCTGATGGAAGACAAGGATATTGCATAATCTATTGGCTGCTTTACATTCTGCAGTTAAAGAATGTCCTGTAGAGTGGTGTCAACAGGCACCCTCTAATCGAGTTTTGCACAGTGTATCGCCAACTTTAGAGAATAAAAAGGTATTTCTTCCAGATTACTTTAACAGTCTACAGGACAGCACTGAATTTATGGCATAAACAGGTATTTTTTTCATTGATCATTGTTAGGTTTTATGCATATATCTTAATGTTTGTATTACGCCTCCTAATCCTATAGTAACTTGCAATTGGAAAATTATACCTTTTCCCAAGATTGATGGGACTTGCTGGGACTTTTAGCTCCCTCTATAGGTGAATGTCCACAGCCAGTCTTGCTCACTTGTATTGCCTCTCCAAAAGAAGAGTCTTCATGCCGCCGACACTCATTTCATGACATTGTGGTTATGAGAGAGGTTAAAGGTCACTAGTGGAGACCACAACCCCGGCCGCTCACTCTACCCTTGCTTGTTTGACTTGCTGCACTTTACAAGGTTAATTGGTGAGCTCCCTGCATTCTCCCACTGCAATTATGATGTGCATTTGGTTTCCTGCAGAGCTTTTAAGAAAATTAATTTGTGTACACAAATGAGATTTCTCTTTTGAGCCTTTTAAGCAGTGACCTTGGGTCTTAAACTTAACTATGTTGATTTATTGATTCAGTTTATATAGATTGAGACTGGCTAACTGAGGCTCTCTAACTGTTAAAGCTGAACTCCAGCCTTACTTTCTGTCTTGCACAGTACGTTGTACAGGCTCCTTTCCCACACTGAAATTTCTTACTCAGATTTGCATTAGAAGAGAGAAAAATTACTGCTCAGTAGTCTTCAAAGAAACTCCTCACTGAAACCAAACCATGGGTGCTGGCAATGCAATGGTGATGCAAAAATACGAAGAGAACTTGGACAGCCGCACTCCAAAAATGTTCTTTTAATTAAAATCGATCACAAAAATAAACATGCCACAGCAAAAAAAAAATTGGAACAAAAGCTAACGTTTCGCACTGTAGCTTCAGTGCTTAGTCATAGCTAGTACCATGTGCATTAGAACCTGCAGTAAATCAGACAGACCCCCTTCCTGACTGGTGGACATTCAGCATCACCTAGCTATGATCTCCCCAGGCCTAAGCTGGCCATAGATCCTCTTAGTGATGGGCAGTGGGAAGTATGTGGTAAATTTCTATAGTAGGGGCAGTGACAACATTTAAAATACAGTAAATTGTAATATTGTGAAGACCTTGCAGAGTTTATCTGGTTTAATTGGTGTCTGTACCTTCCTGGCTCATTCTTCTCTTATGTCCTGTCCTTGTAGCACTCGCAGCTTAGAATAATAATGATGGTCGTGACAATTCTCTGAAAGGCATTGGATTATTGTACAGTCTTACCAGTGATTAATTATTATTGTTGAGTATTGTTTTTTCTACAAGGTAAAGATTGATGGGATGGAGAGATAATGGATTAACATATTTAATTATTAAGGGACTGGCCTATTTGCACCAGTCGTAGGTCATTGCTTTTAGTTTCCAATGGGGCTGTTTGGTTCTTTTATGTTGTATTGTTTTTAGAAGAACTTACCAAATCTTTTTGTTTTAGCATTCTGCAAATTGTTATTCTGGGATCAATTAGAGAAGTAGATGTACCCCATAGAACTATGGACCTTACACGTTCAGTCTGCAAAATGTTGGTACTAGAAACTGTGGTGCTCCCACGTGCCCAGTTAGATTAAAACCAGTCCTGGAAAATGGAAACCTGAAAGTCAGAATGTAACTTGTGGGTGTAGATGTGTGTGTATGTATATATATGTGTGTGTGTGTGTGTGTGTATATATTGTAATGTTGAGGGTTGTTAGCTCAAGTGGTATGGACGTTTTTTCAGTGATTCACTCCAGCCAGGAACTATGTTTAAGGGCATGGTAGCCCATTTTTATTAAAAAGGCAAAATAAAAGTCCAAACAAAGGTTTCCCATGGGGTTCTTGTCCATCAAACACACAACAGAAAATGCTAGCCCACCTGGCTCTCTATAGCAGTACTTCTGCAGCAATACTTCTGCACGTTTTCCTGGTCGCCCAAACCAGCGGAATCCTCAACATAGACACTTCCCTTCAGCATCTACAGCTCTGCCTCTTGCAGTCACCGTTCTGGCTGTCTCCTACAGCCTCAGGCGGCGTACACACGACCGAGGTTCTCGCTGGAAACCAGCGAGAACCTCGCTGGAAGCTGCATTCCAGCGAGGACCTCGGCCGTGTGTACGCTCTCGGCGAGCATCCCGTCGGGAATCCCGTCGAGCAGAAATAGAGAGCACGCTCTCGATTTGCTCTACGGCCCGCCTGGATGAATGGCTGGTTGCCATTCCCGACGGGCGGGTCGCCGATTTCGACGGCCGGCAGAGAACCTCGACGGGCGGAACGATGTGTTCTGCCCGTCGAGGTTCTCTGCCGTGTGTACACGGCCTCAGACTTCTGGAGACCTGCTGTCTCCAACTGGGAGCCATGAGAACTTCCCACACACTGATTATAAAGGGCTGTGCTCATCTGAGCACAGACCCTGCTGGTCATCCACAAAATATGGATTCAGGGTTGGAGATTCCGTCCCACCCAAGACGCTATGGAATCTCCACACTACAGAGCCCCATGACAAAATACCAAAACCTGGAGAAAGCTGCAAAAGCAGTCTTCTCCAGTCCACATCTACGCTCTGTAGTTTTGCACCCCTAAAGTGTGCAACCCCTGTGTCCATTTTACACTGACAGTAGCTCCTACTGTTTCTATATATATATATATATATATATATATATATATATATATATATATATATATATACAGTATATAGACATTTAGTATCATTGAAACTTGAAATCGGGTTCTAGCTACTACAACCTGCAATGAGGAATCTGTAGAGGACAAGTAGCTCATTTTTTTGACCCAGTGGACGTACAAATGAGATGCAACATTTTGAAGGGACTTTACAGCCTTTAACCATTGTAAGACCACTAATGAGACACTATTTGGAAAGGTGTCCAACACATCATCATGTTTTGAGAGCAATTTCCTCCTTTCAAGGTTTGGTAGATTGAACAACAGGTTCTTGAGTCCACTAGTATCCTCTTTGGCTACCCCTATCTGGTTTCGTGCTCTAACATGCTACACGTTGCTTTGCTAAGATAAGGAAATTTTGCTTTTTGATAGGCCTATTATCAATTTCACATGAATACTACCTTTTCCTACTTTCTCATGAGGCAGTGAATCAATTTAATGAAATGCGTTGATAAAATCCCAGTGCTCTATGTGCTCTGACAAGTTGAATTGGCTAGGTATAATGACAGGAGAAACGTTCTAGCTCATTTTTATGATATGAAAATGTTGCAAAATTTGGACTATATGATTTTATTGATGTATTTATATTATACATTTTTGATATGCTGTAACATATACTTTTGATTTATCAATATTGTAGATTTTTTTTTTTGATTCAAACTAATATGTACATATAGACTTTTATCACTGTTGATACTTGAAATTGAATTGCTGGTTCTCTGCGTGTAATTTACAAATACCTGAATAGATGTCTTAACAGCCTGGTGTGGTTCCTGGTTATTAGTTTTTTTCTGTGATGCTGGTGAGTTTATCCTTCACTGGCTTCTATCATCACACAGGAACACACTGACTGATTCTTTTGTCCTGGTAAAACCTTGCCATTGTGCGCAGTCTTGCACGCCCTTCAGGAATTTTGCAGCTTTATTACAAACCAAGCATTGGAAATATTCTAATGCGTGGTAGAGAAACTTTGTTGTAGAGCGCAAAGCCAGAGACAGAAAAAGATTTTGCCACTAATGCATAATTTGTTCATCAGCCTGTGCCAAAACCTAAACTAAACGTTATCTTCTGTAGCCATCAACTGGTAGATATTTTACGTACAAAATAGATATTCAAGCCAATGTAGCTTTTGTATTTGGGGCGTGTATTGAATTTGTAAGCGTGGCCATTTTCCATTGATAAATAATGTAATGCCACGTACAGACGATCGGACATTCCGACAACAAAGCCGTCAGAAAAAAATCCACGGATGTTGGCTCAAACTTGTCTTGCATACACACGGTCACACAAATGTTGCCGAAAATTCCGAACGTCAAGAATGCGGTGACGTGCAACACATACGACGGCACTAGAAAAGGGAAGTTCAATACCAGTTATGTTGGTAGAAGTTTGGTGAGAGACGATTTGTGATTTTCAGTCAGTTACAGCGTGAAGAATGTGCCATCTCCATTACGAACGCTAGTTTTACCAGACCGATCACTTCCATCTCGTAATTGATTCAGAGCATGCGTGAAATTTTGTGTGTCGGAATTGTCCACACACAATCGGAATTTACGTGAATGGGTTTTGTTGTCGGAAAATTTGAGAACCAGCTCTCAAATTTTTGTTGACGCAAATTCCGACATCAAATGTCCGAATGGGCCTACACACAGTCAGAATTCGGCTTTCATAAATAGGATTAACATTTGTTATTAATTAGAAATAAATTACTGTATTTATTGGCGTATAACACTCACTTTTTTACCCTGAAAATAGAGGGTAAATTGTGCCTGCGTGTTATACGCAGGGGGCTGTGGAAAGTTTTTTTCCTGAAACTTCCCTCTTAAAGTTAGGGTGCGTGTTATGCGCCTGTGCGTGTTATACGCCGATAAATACGGTACTTCACTAACTTTTCGGTCTGTTTAATTCTTGTTCACTAATAAAGTGAATTGACATATTTTCACTAGAATGCAACTAGTATATTTTTTCACTTTAGAGATGGACTTTAACACCCTACTTTTATGTTCTGTGAATGTTAATATATTCCGTGTTTTGTTTCTTTCTGCAGCTGGTCGGTGGCGAGTTTGACCTGGAGATGAATTTTATTATTCAAGATGCAGAGAGTATTACCTGCATGTCGGAGCTGTTGGAGCACTGTGATGTGACGTGCCAGGCCGAGATCTGGAGCATGTTTACAGCCATTCTGCGGAAGAGTGTTCGTAACTTACAGACCAGCACTGAGGTCGGCCTCATTGAGCAAGTGCTAATGAAAATGAGTTCTGTGGATGACATGATTGCAGGTATCTACATAAAAATTAGCTGTTTTGTCATTTGTCTAAAGACGTTTTCAGTCTTATTTTTTAAAAGCCTCACTAATCAGACATTGCTCATTTTTGAGAATGTTTGTCATAGAAAAAAAAACAACCATTATAATAAGTCCTGTCTAGTTTCTGAATTGCCTTCTAAAATCCTAACGCAGGAACTATAGGTCGACCGATATGGGTTTTTCTCTGGCCGATGCCGATATTTAGAAATCGCGGCGGCCGATGGCCGATATATGAAGCCGATATGTTAGGCCGATTTTTAACTCCCCCCTTCATCTCATAAAAATCTAACAGTTAGACCCCTTTCACACTGGGGCATTTTTCAGGCGCTTTTGGGCTAAAAATAGCGCCTATAAAGTGCCTGCAAAAATGGCTCCCCTGCAGTCTCAGTGTGAAAGCAGCATCTTTGGAGCGGTGTATACCACTCCTCCACCACTCCTGCCCATTGAAATGAATGGCACCGCTGCCGAAGAGCCTGCAAAGCGCATCTGCAGTGGGGCTACACAAGAGCATTTAAAGCGGTGGTTCACCCTAAATCTACTCTGTCCCATCCAATCAGGCATACTGGCGTCAGCGCCAGTATGCTGTTTTTTTTGTTTTTTTTTTAATTGCTCTACTTACTGTGTAATGATTAATTTTCATTTCTCTCCCCCACGGTGGATGGCGCCGCTATAGCGCGTCACGGCTTACGAAAATAGCCGATTTAGGACTCGGGTATTTTCCAGCGCTTTATGGCGCCTGTGCACAGACCTAGGAGCTGATATAGCGCCGGAAATACCCGAGACCCAAATCAGCTATTTTTGGAAGCCGTGACGCGCCATAGCGGCGCCATCCACTGCGGGGGAGAGAAATGAAAATTAATCATTACACAGTAAGTAGAGCAATTTAAAAAACCGCGTACTGGCGCTGACGCCAGTATGCTGGATCGGATGGGACAGAGTAGATTTAGGGTGAACCACCGCTTTAACCCCTTCGTCGGCCTGCTAGCTGGGATATAAGTGCCCCGCTAGCAGCCAAATTCCAGCCAAAAAAAATTAAGTTAGCAGCTACAAATACTGTAGCTGTTGGCTTTTAATATATGGACACTTACCTGTCCTGGGCACATGCGATGTTGGCACCCGAAGTCGATCTCTTCCTTTGGGTGCTGCTGCCGCTGCCATCTTCGGTAAGGGAATCAGGAAGTGATGGGCTAACTTTACTGTTTATTTTTTTTATTCATTAAAGTGTATTTTTTCGCAAACAAATTTGTTGAAAGACCGCTGTGCGAATACTGTGTGACATAAAATATTGCAACAATCGCTATTTTATTTCCTAGGGTGTCTGCTAAAAAAAAAAAATATATAATGTTTGGGGGTTTTAAGTGATTTTCTAGCAGAAAATATAGGATTTTTACTTGTAAGCAACAAGTGTCAAAAAAGAATTAGTCTTTAAATGGTTAAACTGAGAACTTCTTCACAGAGTTCAGTTAATTGATAAGTAGCAACATTGTATATCTTTTCTCTGACTTGGCAGACTGCCCAGGAGGGAGAAGTAAACTTCTCAGGCAACTTGCATTGACTATTACAGAAGCTTTTTAGCAAGTAGTGCTGAGGTTTAAAGGGGTAGTTCCCCCAAAAACCTTTTTTTTAACATTGATTGAGGCTCGTTTTGTCAAGGGGAATCGGGTGGGTTTTTTTTAGAAACGAAGCAGTACTTACTGTTTTAGAGATGCATCGTCTCTGACGCTTCCGGGTATGGTCATCGGGGAAGGGCGTTCCTATTTGATTGACAGGCTTCCGACGGTCGGATACATCGCGTCACGATTTTCCGAAAGTAGCCGAACGACGGTGCGCAGGCGCATTATAGAGCCGCACCGGCGCTCGGCTACTCGTGACGCGATGTATGCGACCGTCGGAAGCCTGTCAATCAAATAGGCACGCCCAGACCAGACGATCATACCCGGAAGCGACGGAGACGATGCATCTCTAAAACAGTAAGTACTGCTTAGATTCTAAAAGAAAAACACCCGATTCCCCTTGACATAACGAGCCTCAATCAATGTTAAAAAAGGGTTTTTGGGGGAATTACCCCTTTAATCACACGGAAATATCGGCTTTCTTTTCCAGCAAAATCGGCCGATGCGGATTGATTAAAAAACACCAAATATCGGCCGATATATCGGCCCACCGATATATCGGTCGACCTCTAGCAGGAACCAACTGATTTGAAATAGTTTAGATAGGGGTTTCTATGTTTCTATGTTGCTAGAGGTTCCATTTGCAATGATTAATTTCTTCCTCTCAGATAAGTTCCCACTGACACCATTGATCTTTTTTAGCTATCTGTAAGGGGCGATTAATTTCAATGACCATAAGTGTAAGGAGCATTCTTCCCACTGACTATTGCACTAATGTGTCATGAGTTGTAGACATAGTAATTTTTAGGAGATGTTCCTTTGAGACTGAAACGTTATTTCAAGGCATCCTATGTGTTAAAGATGTTGAGAAATGCTGGTTTAGACACTCCAGAGCAGTGTTTCTCTTTTTTTTTTTTCCAGTTAAAACACCCTTTAAAAATGATGGACTATGTCGGGGCACCCTTTAAAAATTATGGACAATCTCGAGGCACCCCGTTCTAAAATGTTAAAGCTATTCTAATAGTTTTACATAATGCAGCCCCATCCACGTAGGACACCGAATGTTAGAGGTGATTTTTTTCTTCCAAAGCAAATATACCTTTGCACACCAATACTGACTAATGGTGGCATACAAGGATGCAGGCAACCGACATCCTCCTTATCAACTGATGATGCCATTGGTTGTTGGGAAGCTGGCAGCTAGAAGGTTGTAATGGTGCAGAATAAAAACCTGTGATTTAGTTTACCTAAAAAGGCAATCTTCATTCACACGCCATCTTGTATACAATTTTTTAGGCAGTTCGCAGGGCACCCCTGAAGAAACCTACAAGCACCCCAGGGTGCCTGTGCTTCCTGATTGAAGAAAGGCTGCTCTAGAGATGCAATTCTCTATAAAGGATTTTTTGCCCATTATAGATTTTACATCTGGTTGACTGGAAGGTTGAGCTATGTATGTCTTAGGAACCATATTTTACTTGTGCTCACAATCACATAAAACTTTCATGGATTTTGGATGTCCGACTGTTTTCCTGATCTTTAACCTCTTGCCTGCCCACAAATATTATTTCATCTTGTTATGTGTCTTCCAAATCAAGATACTTTGTTGTTTTTTCCTGCTTTTTATGCTAGTCTCAGTGTTGGAGGGCAATCCTCATGAGCGTATTTTGCTTTTCAGGGAGAAAAATCTGATTTGTTTTCTCATTAATCAAAAATGAGTGGCAAGAATTTATTTGGACATCTTTAAAATTGAATGAAGCATATTTTTTAAATTGTAGACCTTTCTTGATCAGTATCGGTCAGATTGGCAGAAATGTTAGCCTATGCTTCCTGGTTTTTAGTGCATTTGTTGTATTCTTTTGTGTCTTGCCCTTTACAGAAACTTTGTAATAGTGCTCACCTTTGCCGCTCAAGGGCAGGCAACATGGCATAATATCCACACTACCACCTAGGAGCACATCTGCATACATTAGTAACATGTGTAAAGAGAGTAATAGTATATTGAATGGACATTCTAAGCTCCACTGTTGCTCGTTATTTCTGAATGAGCATTGTTTAAGTTTGTACCATTTCTCTGTAAACAATAAAGTTACCTTAAAAATAAAAAGAGAACAATATTAAAGACAGACTCCAGACAAAATGATGCTGTAGTGCACTAGTTGGTCAAGCGTCCCCTAAAGAACCTTTCACATTGTTGCACTGCATTAGCACATGCACTTTATAGCTTGTTCTTGTGAGTTGCAGTAAGGCAGCCATTGCATTTTAATGCATGCTAGTCTCGTATTAAAAATAAAGAGCTTACTTACCAAATTCTTGTACAACAGAATACAACTTCAGAAGTGATGTAATGTATTGTAATCTTTCTTTTTCCGAGCATGCGTGGTCTTGCTCTTCCAATTTTATTTTATTTATTTTTTCGGCTGAATACTGTGCTGATTAAATGAAAGTCGTACAATCTGGTATCGTACAAGAAATATTTTCACGTTTGTTCCTTTTGGATAATTTTGAATGAACTATCGTGATCAGCTCTCAAAAGTGTACTAATGATCAGATTATCGTACAATCGCTTCCAAAGCGGTATTTTTTGTCTGAATTTCTGACTGTGTACTAGGCTTTACTCAACCTTTTCAACACCTAGGAATGAACTCTTAAAATTATTTTCAGGGTTCATGAAACCGC